>CAOJCR015353840.1:0-10990 GCA_948330485.1 Euphorbia neoarborescens
GGCATAGGGATGTAAGGAAGACATAGCACATGCATAACAAGGCATAGGGATGTATGGATGACATGGCATAAAGTGCATGGTATGTCATCGTGTGAATGACATGGTACAACATGCGTGGCATGACAAACGGACTGCGAGATATCACAAGCCAGTGAAGTGTTGGTAAGTCCAACAATGTAGACGTGTCTAAGAACAAAGGTGTACTGCCATTCAAGAGAGATTCCAAAATATGGAATGGGGGGACTATAGCAAGGTGCCTAGATGTGATGCAAGCATGAATGCGGGGTTAGTATGTATGGACATGGCTAATCACGGATATGAATCACGACAATTAGAATATTGTCAAAATAAAGGAATGTCATGAGACTCGAACAACAGATGCACATGGCTTCATATAAAATGTGGGTTAGCGTGGCATATGACATGCGTGATAAAACATGAAATAACCAATGGTTATGAATGTATGTACAATCACAATCACAGATAAGAGCAAATAACATACAAAGCGGAAATTCCCAACCATATATCTCCATGTGGTATAAAAGTCTATAATCATTCCTAGGTGGGGGTCTCCTTGTAGTCAACGGGGGATGACAAGGGTCGAAACTAAAACCATTTTATTTTTCATTTCGGTAACCTAGTGGAAGTTACTACGGCTTTCTACATGAAGGTGGTCAAAAGTTCGGGATAGCAAGGATGGGTCCCATAGCAAAATATACACCCTTTCTCTCCCCAAATAGGTTCGTTTAAGAAGGGTTGGTACAAGGCTATGAGTGACTTCCCAATACACGCCCTTGGCACCGAACTAGCACATAAGCGACGTTTCTTGAAAGGGCCAAGGGTAGGTATGGTGGTCTTAGTGGGGGAAAATGCCCATTAGTGAAATGCAATACAAGAAAGTAAAGGCGCAAATAATCATATTTCGTTTTGAGAAAGATCGTCGATTTCGTTTAAAAGCTTTTCGAAAAAGTCTTTCGATGTCTTTGTCAACATTTCTTTTCAAAACAATTTTAAAGGTTTGGGAACTCTTATAAAAAGTTTAAAAAAAGTCCCCAGCGGAGTCGCCACTGTAAGCACAGTGACTTTTCATCAAAACAAAAACGAGGGTTTTAAAATGAAGCGAGTGAACTGAATGGTTCGAATCGGAGTAGGAAAATTGTTTTTGAAAGATAGGTACTTACGTCGCAAGAATCTTAGTTCTCTCGTAAGAAATACTGCTCGATTTAGGGAACTCGCAAGTTCCTTGAGACTTAGATAAAAAAGAAATTTTTGATTTTGGGGTGTTCACGTCGCGAGCGTCTTAGCTCTCTTGTGAACAAAAATTTCTCGATTACGGAAATCATAAGTTCCTCGAGACTTAAGTGAAAATGAGAACAAGAAAATGAAAGTAAAGGGAAATGCTCCTAAACGAGCAATGAATTCCTTTCCTAGTACCTTCCGCATTAGAAGCGGACCTGAATAGGGACTCAAGGCTTTTGGAGGAAGGATCTCCAAACAACTTGCGCGCATGAACGCGTGCTTAGGGTTTTAATGAAAACAAAAATCGAGATCACAAGAAAATGATTTAAAAAGGAAAAGAGTTTTGGAAAAGAAATTGGGACTCAGATTTCTAGAAAACAATTTTGGAGTTGCCACCCGATTCTAAGCTCACACCGGGAATGAGTTAACGGTGTAGCTCGGATCCAAGGATCGAATCCAAAACCGTGATCTAGAGATTGGGTTCGGACAAGACACCTACTTATCCTTCTTCGAAAAGCTTTTTAAGAAATCGACAATTTTTATGGAAAATGAAATGTGATTATTTGTGCTAAAACTTAAGATTGATTTTAGTTGAGTATTTAAATTTAAGTGAACGGGCATTCATAAAGCAGTAAAGGAAAGCAATAAAGAAGAGTATATTTTACAACCATAACGAATAATGGACAAATCCTATAGGATACAAAAGGTCGGGGAAGGGATGTTTATCCATCTAAACATATACACATACATAAACGAATAAACTTAAACACTTGGCACGTTAACATACTTGAAATGGATATTTTATAGAGAATAGGGAGTCAAGATAGCTCGGGATCATTTATATAGGGGGACGTCCGACCCAAAGCGAATTATCAGATCGATCATTTTGGGCCAAAGAATGGCCTCGTGACGACCCGAAAATCATTTTGGCTCGTATTACGAAAGGGCTATATCATAATTATTTTAGATTCCGTTTGGCTCAATTTTTAGTTATGAGAGCATGCAATTTTTATGAGTTGAGTATCCGATAGTTCAACTCCCTTCGTGGGATGGTTTTAGCGGCCCTAAATCCAGCTCATTGGCTCAATTTTCTAGATGCATACGCTTATTGCAACATTAAAGCATTTAAATCTAAGTCGCACAAACAGGAATAAAACACGCTAAGTTATGGGCACTCATCGATTCACATATTAACAATGATTAAATAAGAATATGAAATGTTTGGAGGTGTGTTGGCTTGGGTTTTGGAACTCGAAATACGTCGAAAGGGCTAAAAAAACAAATTTTAAGGCTGTTCAGGCCTCCGACATGCCGTGCCAGTGGCTGGCACGGCGTGCTGGAGGACAGAAATTGTATCTGGCGTCAGATGTGTCTGGCACACCGGCGTGCTAGCCTTCGACCCCCAAAACCAAGTTTTTGTTTTTACTCATTTTTTGTTCATTTTTTACCGTTCAAGTCCCGAATCGCTTCACAACAGCTAGGGTACATAAAAATAGACCACGAGACGTCCTCAAAAGTTCATTTTTACGGTTTTAGTGACGAGCTTAACAATGGGTTAAACGAGTTGTTAACCAAGAGTCCATTTTGGGGACTTCAAACACAAGTAATCTGATTCCATCACCCGAAATACCAACTTTAACCCAACAAAAAGAAAATAAAAGAGAGGTAGAGAAGAGATTAGAGCTCAGTTACCCTTATTGCGTGCTTTATCCACGTGTAAAGTTGTTGAGACTGAATAGATGCCGGAGAGTTACTCGACCTGAACACCCGAACTAAGAGTTTTTCATGCTTGTAACCGATACCCCAGGAGTAAGAGTACCTTATCGGTAAAGGTTCTTACTCTTTTGAGTGTGAAAAGACTTGAGTGGACTTGAGTGAGGTAAGTTGAGTTTTAGCGTTTTTTTTAAGTAAAGATGGAGATAAATGAGAGAGATGAAAGGTAGAAGATAAAGATGATGCTGAGGTGGCCGAAAATGGCTGTTGGAAGATGGATTTGGGGCTGGGTTCAGGATGTTTGGCTGCTGATTGTTGAGGTTAGAGAGTTGATAGCAAGTTGGAGTGAGAAGTCTTGAAGAGAGAGATGAATGTTGTGGTCAAAATGATGAGTGTTGAGTTGTTGTGAAGAGTTATGTTTAGGGCCAACAAAAATGAACCTCAAAATCTGATCCCCTTTTCCTCGTTCATGTGGATCAGCCCCCTAGAAGGTCTCCTACCATTCAAAATCAAATCATGGCCATTCAATCTTGTAGCCTCTTGATTTGGTAAGGAATCAAGTCACTTTCTCCTTCCTTGTCTAACCTTTTTGGGCAATGTTGATCCAACCACTCTATTCCCCCCCCCCTTTTTAATTTTCTAATCTGATTTCCAGCACAAAGGTGGGCTTGGGTTTGGGTGAAAAAATGGGCTTTATTTGGTTTCTAGGTTAGTGGAAGAAATATGGGTTCAAATGGTTCGGTTTTCGGTTCTATCGACTCAAAACCAAACTCATAAATTTGATTCTAATCCGACAAAACCACTCAATACACGTTTGATTTAAGATCATTATTATGATATTGTTGGCGTGATTGAGGTGATACAGGCCGGTTGGGCCAGTTTACGGGTCAGTTGGACCTATTTTCGGTCCGACCGGGCCTGAAAACAAAAGTCTAGAAAGTTCGATTTACGTTAAATAGTCAAAAAACGCATAGTTTGGGTCTTGAATGCGAATATCTCAGCCTTCTTGAGTCAAAACACATAGATACGGCGATCGCGAAGAAAAATCGGCAGAAGCCTATTTCATCGTTGGTCAAGGGAAAAAATCTTGTGCTCACAATATATTAATGCATGTCATTTGTACGTATGCGCAAGTGAGCAGATAGTTATGTCATGTTGCAAGCATCTAAGCATTCAAATGGATGGCATGGCAGCGCGTTATGTATTGTGAGAAGGTCATGGCAGCATATTGGCAATAACAGATTAATTTGTCAAAAGTGTATGCAATGTGTTTAAACGACTCAAGAAGCATAAAACAACTACTTTCATTGATCATAACAAAAGGTTTCCATTGCAACAAATGTAAATAAAAAAAGCAAAGGTGATACATAGGTTACTCCCCAAAATTAGAAGTGAAACTAGATCTGGCATCTCGAGTAGACAGGGCCTTAATCCCTTTGACCCATCATTGATACTTGTCATCTGGCTCCATAATTGAAGAGTCGGTCCCGTACCCCTCGTAGCATAAACTGCGATTCCACATGTTCATAAGTGTGTCGTACATGGTCATGGGGTACTCGCCTTCCATTGCTTGATGGATGGTCTTTGGAACCCATTGGCGCTGCCCAAACTGTCTTCGTATCCTTGTTGGAGAAGAGAAGGTGAGCCTTGTAAGTCCCAATAGCTTGATGTCATAGTTCTTCATGGAGGTCCGAACTGATGTAATTCTCCACCAAGGGCATGTCCACCTGATGTCCGAATGAGTTATGTTGGAAAGCCTAGAAATCCATTCTTCTTTATCTAAAAGTGGTATTCCCAGGATGAGGAAGGATATTTCTTTGATGTGAGGGAGTCTATATTTTAGGAAGGGTCCTTTAGGTGGTGCGATTAAGGATAATTTATCGATTTTCCAAAATTGAAGAAGGGTTAAATGTGGGGTGATATGTATGTCATCAGTTTGGGAGTATTTGCTGATGGTTATGAGAGTTTTGGCTAAGAGAAGACCAATGGGAGAAGCATCCTCAGCCATTTTAGGTATAACATAGGCTAGACAAAAAGGACAAGTGTTGTATGGCAGATCCAATAGTTGGTGCATAAGCATCACGCTTACCATAGGAACCCAACTGGGCTGTGTGTCGGGGGTAAGGGAACACTATTCTAGAACTGCTTCTAAGTTGAATCCTGTAGTAGAAGTGCCTTGGTAAAGCAATGACAAGAAAGTTCCACATTCCTCGAGAGGGAAGCGAAATACATTGGCCATAGTCCTCGGGTGCCCAAATGTAAACTCTGGTAAGGCCAGAACAGTGTCCGGGGGGCTAGGTACCCCAATGATAGAGCTAAACTCCTCAAATACTGGACATAGCTCCTAAATCCCAAATATGAATAAGTTGTCTTCCGGATCCCAGAAGGTGATGCATGCTTTAAGTAATTCAGGAAGAAGCCGAATATTAAAACATAGCTTGACAGCCTACAAGTCGTATATCGCGAATTTAACCCAAACCGAGTTGGGAAGTGGTTTGATGAACGCACGAAACCATTGTTCAAAGTTTTCTATAGTACCTACATAAAACACGGTAGTTAGGACTACGCTTTTAATAGATAACATATGTGACATGGCAACATTGATCATCCGTGATCATGGTAACAAGTCTAATACATGTCATAGCATTTGCTGTCCCATCATGGCAAAATGATCGAATGCATGTCATAGTATCATGCATGTTTGCATGAGCATAGTAATATGATCAGATGCATGTCATGGCATTGCGGATGATCATGGCAAAAGCTTTTAGTGCGTGTCATGGCATTTGTGGTCATCGTATAGTAAAGAAAACAAATGTATGTCATGGCATTTGCAGTCCTAGCATGGCAAAACGATCGAATGCATGTCATAGCATCGTTTGTGCTTGTGTGAGCATGGTAAAGTGACCGGATACATGTCGTGGCATCGGAAAAGAGGTATAAATATGTGTTGTACCGTCATGGCGCACATTGTTATGTTTATATATGAAGGGTGCTTAAGTAGCATGTCATGGTATGTTATACCCGATGTGGATAAGTTTGCCATGTCCTACGACGTTATGTTTATATGTGACGTGTTTTGTAAGTGATCGAGTGATGTATTTGTGCCATGTGACACGGACTAAAATATGCATGTGGCTGCATAGAGACGTGAGTCAGAGTGGCATATAATCATGCGTTCATGAATGTCAAGTGACAGGATATAAGTAATCATGGACAAAATCAAGTAGCATACAAAGCAAAAATTTCCAACCTTATATCTCCACGTGGTACAAATCTCTAACCATTCCTAGGAGGGGGTCTCCTCGCCATCAACAGGGGATGACAAGGGTCGAAACTACAACCATTTTTTTGTGTTTTTGTAATTCCTAGTGGAAAATTACAACGGCTTTACTATACGATGGTAGTCAAAAGTCCAGTAAACAAAGGAGGGGTCCCATAGCAAGATATACGCCCTTTCTCTCTCCAAATAGGTTTGTTCGAGAAGGGTTGGTACAAGGCTATAGGTACGCGTTCAAAGGACCGAAGTGGAAACCATGTAACGTTTCTTGAGAGAGTCGGGGGTAGTTATGGAGGTCCTAATTGGGGAATGCAATCTACTGATATATAATGCATAAAAGAAATCTTGATTGCAAATAAGAACATTTCGTTTCGAAATTTTGCCGATTTTCAAATATTTTTCGAGAAAGTCTTTCAAAGGCTTGTCAAAATTTCTTTTCAAAACAAATTTTAAGTTTGAAAACTTTTATTAAAAGGTTTTGAAAAGAAAATCCCTAGCGGAGTCGCCACTGTGATCGCAGTGACTTTTCGAGGTTTGAAGTCAAAGTCGAATCGCAAAGAGTCAAAGTCTAAGTTGAAGAGGTAACTCAAAGTTGAATAAAATAAGGCAGCTATAATAAGCGAAACGAAAGAAAAAAATGGTTTTTTGGAAAAAAGAAGTTAAGTTTTAGCAAGAAACAGTTAAGAGAGAACTTCCCAAGCAAGTGGAATTTTGTTTTCCTAGTACCCCCGCCTTAGAGTGGCCTCGAGGCTTTCAGAGGAAGGAATTCCAAACGATGTGTGTGTATGAACGCGTGCTTAGGAGTTTTAGTAAAAAGGGTAACGAGTTTGTAAAATTAGTTTTGAGAAAACCAAACAAATTCCTTGAGAAATTAAGGTTTGCTCCTTTTGGAACACTTTTTGCCTTAGAAGCAAGATAAAGTTTCCGCAGATGAGACCTTAAAAGATACGTATGTGAATGCAGGCTTAAGGGTTTTATTTTGGAAAGTCAAGTTCGAAAGAAAAAATTCTAAGAGAAAGCAAGTTTTGAAAGAAATCAATTTTTGAAAGAAATCAATTTTAAATTTTGAAGAAAACATGTTTTAAGAAGAAATTTAAACTCGAATTTCTAGAAAATAATTTTGGAGCCGCCACCCGGTTCCAAGCTCTACCAGGAAGTTATCACGGTATTTCTCGAATCCTAAGTCTCGAATCCAAAACCATGATCCAAAGATCGGGTTCAGACAAGGCTTTTACTTATCCTTTCACGAAAAACATTTTTGAAAGTCGGCAATATTTACAACGAAACATTGTTATTTGCAATAAAAAAAACATTTAAGTCCTAGAGTTGATGTTAATGCGGATTATGTTAATATGAATGCATAAGCAATAGACAGTAAAATAAAGCAATAAACATCCACGAGAATAATAAAATAATTATACAACCCAATCGAATAAATCCTAACTAGGGCGATTACATCCAAGTCAAAAGGGGGAAATGGGGTACATCATGCAAATATTTATTCTAAGCATGCAAAAAGGCATTTAGCACCCATCATGCTTGAAATGGACATTCTAAAGAATGGGGAAATGAGATAGCTCAGGTTCATGAAATTAGGGGGATGCCTAATCCGATGCGTTTTGTCGAATTAAGCATTTTGGGCCGGAGGATGGTCTCGTGGCGGCCCGAAAAACAATTTTGGCCTATTTATGGCGGGCATCGATGATAATTAATTCGTTATAAAATGTTTGGCTCATTTTTAATTTTAGAAGCATGCAAAGTTTAGTGAGTCGAGTATTCGGGAATTAAATCCCTTCGTTGTTCAGTTTAGCGGCCCTAAACCTGGCTTGTCGATACGGTTTTCTAGATGCAAAATGCATGTTACAACATTTAAACAACTAAATCTAGGTCGCACATATGGGCATACAATGCACTAATTTATCGGCATTCACCATTTCATACATCAAAGATAGTTATATAATAAAGTAAAATGCATGGGGATGCATTAGCTCGGGTTTTGGGGCTCGAAATGTATAAAAAATACAAAAAAAGCAGAGTGTACATACCTCTTTCACGAGAGGCCAGCCGCTAGCACGCATTCCAGAGGGCAAAAAACATGACCTAAATTATCAGACATGCTGACGCACCGGCGTGCCAGCAAGAACGCCGACGTGCCAGCCTTCTGCCTATCCAATGTCTGTTTTTCATTTTACGTCCGATTTGTTCGTGATCCCAAAAATACCCCGAGATGTTTCTAAACACATTTTTAAAGATTTTTGACATGTTTAAACACCATTTTAATGTCCAAAAACATGTTTTTCAAGATTGAACTAAAAAAGAGCATGTTCTTGCACCTAAATCGGTGTTCGTCCATTTTTAGTCCGTTTTAAGTCTGATCTCAACCCCGTAAATTCCAAATTCATAGAGGTACATAAATATAGTCCATAGGGGGAGCTTTTACAAATTATCATATGATTATTACATGTTACATCCCATTATGTTTTCATTATTTCTGTCCAAAGTTAAGTTTTTTTCGGTTTTTAACAAGTGTTTATGTCCAAATAACAGAGCAAACACAACCCCAAGCAATTTTACAGAAGAAGGAACTTAAGAAGAAGTGTTAGAGCTCAGAATCTTACCCTCAAAGCGTGCTTTAACCGTGTAGAAGTTGAGAACCCCGGATGTGTACCGAACGTCCTATATCACACACAAACCCAACCCACGGCATTTTGGTGACCCAAAAACCCCTAGAACCAGTGAGTTTAGCAATTAAAATACTAGCTATATGTGTTGTGGCATGTTTTTGGTGGTTGAAAGTGGAAGAGAAGTTATGAAGAAGAAGAAGAATGAAGAAGAATGATGAAGAAGTTGAAGAACCTCAAGAACAAGAGAGAGGATGAAGAGAGAAGTTGAGAGATTTTTTAGAAGAGAATTGTGTGATTGTTGTGTTTTTGAATTAAGGAAGTTGGCATCTAAAAACCACCCCCATCAGCTGTGATTTTTGTCCAAAAAGCCCCTCCCCATTGATAAGGTCGGTTAAAACCTTATATTCTAGGCGTTATGAGACCACATTGATGAATGATTTAACTGATATTCGATATGTTTAGGTTGTGTTTCATGCATTTTTTCTTGTATTGATTGTTTATTTTTTATTTACATTTTGGTTATTTATCTTTAATTTGGTTTTATTTGTACGTCCGAGGTTGTTGAACTGAGGACGTGAGTAGTCTGATCTATTTTATGAGCTTAGTAATATAGGGGTAAAAACCCGAGATGATTTTGATAGAGAAAATGGGATAGTGAATCTGACTTGAGACGAGAAGGACTAAGGATCTTTTGGCCAGTTTTCGAGGCTGTTGGAGGTGGATTTCTGATAAGGTCGTTTTATACCTTATCTTCTCGACATTATTTCACTTCATTTGGTGGTATTCCCGATGTGTTTTTGTGTTTTTAGTTCGTGTTTAGGTTAGTTTTCATTGCTTTGTTCTTTTGTTTAGTTTGCTTTGTTTTCTTTAATTTTGTTTGATGTTGTACTCCGTTTGACTCGGGTTTTGTCTTTTGTTTTCTTTGATTTCATTTCTTGTACACTAGTACGTTTATGTTTCTTTTTGTCTCTACGAGACAAGTGTCGAGATGGTATAGGTATGGCAGAATGTGGAGGAGAGCCAAGGAATGGAGCTAAATTGTTGCTGATATGCTGAAATTGCAGAGTGTCACATCGTGACACTGCTTGTCACGATATGACAAGTCCTTTTGCGAATGAAAATAAAGAGAAGAAAGCTGTCACATCACTACATTGCCTGTCACGTCGTGACAGGCTTATTTAGGCTATAACCAGGCTGTTGCGAGAATTGAAGATGTTTTGCCTATCACGACGTGACACTTAAGTTGTCACTACGTGACAAGGTTATTTTTACTGATGCGATTTTTAAATGGTTAATTTCAAAATTTATTGGACTTAATATATATTAGAGTTGGAGAAAACCTTGTTTAGTATCTTTTGCCAGTTGTTAACTCTTGAAAAGAACCCTAGCTAGGTTTTCTCTCGTTTCTCTGTGTATTTTGGATTCGGATTGAATTAATTGAAAGCGTCTGTTTGGAACTTCTACCTTTTGAGATTGATTGGTTTGTTTCTTACAAGTGAGTTAATCGATAGAGGAACACCTTCACGAGTTTATTCGCTTGCCAAATCGCCAAACCGGATTTAGAGTTCGAATCAAGATTTCTCTTTTCTCATTATTCTTTATTCATTTTTTGGACTATCAATTTGCCAGAATTGATATCGTTGATTATATGCATCACCGCTTTCCATCCTTATTCTTTGATTTGATTATTCAATTGTTAGGGTTTATAATTGCTTTTCATTTTACCTATCGTGCATGTTCGATAATAGCCTCGAAAACTCGAATAACTATTTGATACATATTTGCTACGCGATCCAGATTGACACCTGGAAAACCGGGAGGATTGACAACTCTGCAGAATTTAAGCGTACGTATTTTCTATTTCATAGAACTAGGCGGGTGATACCGCGTCAGCGTGATATGAATTTAAGTAATTTTTAGTATTAGTGCTGAATACTCAACTCTAGGGCAGTGTACCCTGTCATTGTAAAGTAATAAATCTGGATGGAAGTCCAGGTATCGATCCCACAGAGAATATTATTCCTACGCACAATCTAATCTAGGGTTTAAGCGTGTTATAGGCGATTTAATAATTCTAAATTAAACTAAGTTAAACTACTCCTACTCCTAACTACGATCAATTCATCAAACAACC
>CAOJCR015354205.1:0-13604 GCA_948330485.1 Euphorbia neoarborescens
AAAGGGGATCGGAGTAACATCCACGCTTGCAAAACATTTATAATTGCTTTAAAATAAACATTTAGCACATCAGCATGCTTGAAATGGACATATGAAGAATGGGGAGTGAGATAGCTCGGGATCATACAAGTTAGGGGGGACGTCTGGTCCAAAGCGATATTATTGGGTCGAACGTTTTGGGCCGGAGGATGGTCTCGCGGCGGCCCTAAAAGTATTTTGGCTCATTTTACGATTGGATTGTGGCGATGTTCATTTAGAAATCATTTGGCTCGTATTTTAATCCTTTTGAAACATGCACTTATATGAGTCGGTTATTCAGGAGTGGATTCCTTTGTGGGCTTGATTTAGTGGTCCTAGACCGATATTAGCCGGATTCTAAACAGTCGTGTAAATACAGGAAATTAAACTAGGTCACAGATGCAGAATATTTACACATATGGATACATAAATATAAGAGTGAAAGGTGATTTAAAAACATACCTGAGCGAAACATTCTCCAAGCTTAAAAGGCTTAATAAAATAATCTGCAGCCCTAGCTTATAATTATCAAATCAAAAAAGTCAAATGAACACATAGCCTATAACACAGGATAAATGGAGCATCTGGGATCGAAAACCAACGAGAAACATGACTTACACACCCTTAAATGATGGAAAACAAATTAATAATAGTAGGAGAAAATCATACAAATATTTCCAAAATAGCGGCATAAGTTCAAGCGGTCACGGGGCATACAAAAGAGTGATATAAGCCAATTTTAACCTTGACATGCCCATAAAAGAGACTCAATATGAAAACATCATTCAACAGAACTGCAAACCAACTTAACGATATAACATAGGTTCGCAAGAAGAGCCGAAAGCAGTCGAAATCAATTTCATCACTCAACAGTCTAATTAATCCAAACATAAAATTAATCCAAAATCATTCCAACATATAAATCCATTTGTCCGTCAAACAATCAATGTGAATTATAATCTAATATACGAGATTCAACAATAAATCTGATCACCAAACCATCCATAAACAATTAACTAAATTAAAAGCATAATAAATAAAAAAAACATTTCAGTCTCAGAATGTCACCTGTTGGGAGTATGTTTAATGGATATTCAAGTTTAAGAAGCTCCGAGAAATCGATCCCGTAAGTTTAATTTCAGTAATTCAAATCCAAACAAAGCATTTTCTTAAATATTTATCCCAAAATTTAACTGAATTTATGGGCAATGTATATTGACAATCAATTGAGTTCTCAAAATCAAGAAAAATTTCAGTTCAAATCAAGCCAAACTATTTCAATTGCCGAAACATAATCAATAAAGCGGGAAGAAATCAAAACCAACTCGTGAAATAAAAAAAATCGATGAAGATCAGTAAATCTCTTAAATAAAGAAGATGCAGCCTCTGTTCATCACCGTTGGTTCCTCATTGTCAACCGCCGAACTTCGAAACAGCTCTCAAAAATCCCAATCGTCCAGAAGAAAACCCACTACTATAATCACCTGTGGCCTCCTCCTCTTCGAATCGTCACCCTTCCCAATTTCTATTCGTCGATCCCCTTTAATGCTGAATCTTTTTCTCCTTTTCTATCGATTTCGACCCGCCCCCTTTATTGCAGTCCATTTCTTTCCTTTTTTCGTGCCCCAATCATAACAAATCCCTCCTCTAAAAAAAAGAAATCAAACCCATTAAAAATGAGGGAAGGAAATTGCTAAAAAATGGAAAGGAGATCCATCTCCATCGCTGCATCTTCGATCTGTCCACGCTGCCCTTTTTTGTGAAATTTTTATTTCCCTTATTGTCCAAAATGTCGTTGTTTTGGTCCTTAGTGGACAGGACCAAAATGATGACGTTTGACATGCGTTTTTTGCTAAAAAAAGGTGTCACCATCAGGAGTCAAACTTGGTGCAGGAGAGGGTAAAGCTGTTGGCTTACCACTGAGGCACTTCAGCTTTCTCGTTTAAATGGCACGTGCAAATATATATATTCATTATTTCTTTCTCTTCTCTTCACCTCAATTTCTTTCCCTTTCACTCCGGTTTGATTTTGTTTGAATAAAAAAACATATTTTTAAATCCAATTTTTATTTAAATAAAAACAATTTGAAAAATAATTTTTGAAATTTAGCCCGACCTAAGATATTATTTTAACTTGGTCCGACCAACGTGGAAAAATTGTTCCAACTTGGATTTTGAAAATTTTTGTACGGATCATATATTTCTGGAGCTTCTTATTGGAATCATTTCTAAGAACACATAAGCATACAACAGGTTGGCAATTGCCATTTTCATTATAGACCTTAGGGAAAAATCCCGTGCTCACAGTCAGTAAATTTCGGTTCATCATAGACCAGGGAAAAATCTCATGCTTATTGGGCTTGGGAGTTATTGACGAAAACTATACTTTTTTAAATGAAAACAAGTTTAAGAGAATCGAACATGAATTTCTTAAAATAATGAATAGAGTTGTCACTCGATTTTAAGCTCTATTGAAAATTAAATAACGGTGTTACAAAACTAAATAGAAGTCCAACTCCATTTACTAGAGATTTGGGTATGGATGAGAACTTATTAATCCCTTTCTTTTCGCTGTAATTTGGTGAATTAAACAAGTAAAATGTACAAAATGGCATAATGCCTCAATTTTTATTCTTTATTTTTTATTATGAGCTCATAAGCATCAAAAGCATGTATATAAATGCAAAAAAATAAATAGGCATTACAACCTTTTTGCAAAAATATACTTATGGGGAAACATTTGATAAAAATTGGCGGTGGGGGTACAATCTCCTAATTTACATAAGTTCTATGGAATGCATGTAAAAAATAAATAAAAGAAATAAAACAAACTAAGCATACATCTAACCTAGTCGACTACTCTGCATCCACAAGGATTAACATAGATATGACAAAAAGGACTTATTTAGGACATGGGAAGTTAATATGCATAAGAAGGGGATAGAATATATAGCTCGGGGGTATGTATAATAGGGGATAGTTGGACCGATCCGACAAACCGAATCCAACTAAACTTGGAAAACAAATTTAAAAATGCAATAATCTGACTAAAAAATCATTTTATCTTTAAAACTGTTAGCTCAAGTTTATATAGTTTTCCATATGTATAATATGAGTCAGATATCTGGAAACACGGGGTTTCCTTCGTTGAATTATTTTAACAGCCCTAAACCCAGCTTCTTGGATTGGCTTTCTAGCATGCAAATATGTCAATAGAATTAAATCTAGGTCATAACACAACAAAAATCATAATATAAATATCCTATCAATTGAAAATAACCATGCATCTATAAACTGATCTACTCAATCATAGTATAGCCGTACGGATGTTTCATGTATGAACAAAAATAAACAACAATATTTATCATATATCTAATAAATTCGTTCGTCTATAAATAATAACCATCCGAATATGGGTAAATCTGAGGTGTTGTTTAAGCATGAATAACTATAAACTGAGATCTTAGCCAGATCTCATATTCTAGGCCAAAATAAAATTGTACGAATAAAGAATATATCCATACAAGCATAGAGATAGCCGTGTGGCTTTACAATGATATAGGTCAGAATCTTTAACATTGAACTTTAACAATGTACAACTTTCTTCAATAATATATCTGTACTAATATAATCTATAGTTTCCTGGGCTTACTTATAGCCGTAAGGCTCTAATATCCAGAAATAGAATAAAAAAAATGCAGAAGATAAACACCAGCAATAATGCATATTAAACAACATATAACAACAACAAATAAACACAAGAATTAAAGGACTTCTATGAGTCTTATGATTACCTCTAAGTTGTGTAGTCCTCTAGTTTGTAGCGAGCGAAAGACTGAATGAATGAACTCCAATGATCTCCAAAACCTCTAGTTAATTTATGAAAGTGCTTTAGATTGTTTCAAAACACGTTTCTAAATAATCCTCAATCAATTTCCAGATTTGTTCTACTATGATTTCTTAGTTTTTCTCTGTCATATTTGTTCTTCCCTTTTACTCTCTTTTTCTTTTTCCCGATATCTTTAGCTTTTTCTTTTTGTAGCTTTTAGAAAGCCCCCCCTCTTTAGGGTTTCTGTAAAAAAAACCCTTTCATACTTTGGGAAAAGACTCCTATTTAGTTAGGATTATTTTTTCCTTTTGAGTTTTAATCATATTCAAACTCTAATTCTATCTGTGTATTATAGCAGTACGGCTATAGCTATAGCCATATGGCTATAGTCACTGACGTACTAAATATGAAATTTCCCATATATGCCCAATTATAACCCAAATCTATACAACTATAGAGTAAAGTCATACAGATATAACCTATAATCGTGTATTGACTTTGAATTTTCTCTAAGTTAACCATTTTATTGTTTAACTCGGATTTTGGAGACCTTTTGCCAGATTTCTCGTTCCTCAGACTTTTTACCCAGTCAAAGCTAGATAAATGTACACTTAGCATAATATGTTAGAATTTTGTGTTCATCACAGACTCAGGAAAAATCCTATGCTCATAGACTACCCCTCATGAGACTGGATTCATTATTTGAATATAGAAACACAATGGAGAGAGTGAGTTATACATATATGAAAGCCAAATCATGGAGATTTGATCTGCTGGGCAACTTCTTATTGAAGTAAACATGAAATTTATGGATTCTGTACTAGCTTGAGCATGAATTTCTTTGAAAATTTCATAAACTGTTAAGACTTGAACCATCTTAATCCTGAGGTAGCTTTAACGTGGATCATCTTGGGATCCTGAGGTAGCTTTAACGTGGACCATTTGTGTTCAGCGGTCTTTTGCACCTAAAATCTTCTAAACACAAAGAGGTATGCTAGTACAAAATATTACACAAAATGCATAGAATGATGCTAACAAGAATCTCCTAAAAATATGTGCCCCTAAGCTTGTCTTTTTAGAGTGATTAGTGTAGCGATATTTTTATCACTCAATCCATTATTTTGGAAATAAAAAATTTTTCCCCTTCAATTGATGATAAAAACATGAATACATATTGATATGTATAGAGCATAACTTACACAAGAACCTAAAAGTTTTCGCCCCTTGCATTGGTCTTTAAAATAAGAATGGTGACATAATGCAATGCAATGCTTTTATCATTTAATAAATTTTTAAGAAACAAAATTTTTTGTCTCTTTGATTAATGATAAAATCATGAGGACATGTATTGATGTGTACAGATCATATCTTACACAAGTAAGATTCTCCGTAAAGAGTATTTCTTATACAGGACTGGCTATCTATGTAGAGTGGATCTTACACAGGTCTGATTGTCTATATAAAGTGAATCTTATATGGAAAGAACTTATATGTAGAGTGTATCTTACATAATTTAAGTGCAGAGCGAATCTTACACAAGAAAGATTCTCCATATAGAGCATATCTTATATAGGACTGGCTATCTATGTGGAGCAGATCTTACACAGGTGTAATTCTCCATGTAGAACGAATCTTACATGGAAAGAAACCAAGTGTAGAGCGTATATTACACGATTTAAGAGTAGAGAAAACATTACACAAGAAAGATTCTTCATATAGAGCATATCTTATATAGGACTGACTTATCTATTTAGAGAGAATCTTACATAGGTCCAATCCTCTATATAGAGTGAGTCTTGCATAGAAAGAACCTATATGTAGAGAGTATTTTACACGATTTAAGTGTAGAGCAAACCTTACATAAGAAAGATTCTCCGTATAGAGCATATCTTATATAGGACTAGCTATTTATATAGAGCGGATCTTACACAGGTCCAATCCTCCATTTAGAGCAAATCTTACACAGAAAGAACCCAAGCATAGAGCATTTCTTACACTATTTAAGTGTAGAGAAAATCTTACACAAGAAAGATTCTTTGTATAGAGCGTATCTTATATAGGACTGGTTATTTGTGTAGAGCAGATCTTACACAGGTTTAATCCTCCTGTTAGAGCGAATCTTAAATGGAAAGAACTCACATGTAGAGTGTATCTTACACAATTTAATTGTGGAGTGAATCTTATGTAAGAAAGATTCTTCGTATAAAGTGTATCTTATATAGAACTAGCTATCTATATAGATCAGATCATACATAGGTCCGATTCTATATGTATAACGAATCTTACATAGAAAGAATCTATATGTAGAGCGAATCTTACAAGATTTAGATGTAGAGCGAATCTTACACAAAACTTATATAGTCAAAAATTGATTTTATATGCCAACTTCTAGTTCTTCCCATTCCTTTTGTATTTTGATTTATGGGGTGATTAATTTGTCGTGCTGAGACTTTCCCCTGCAAAATAAAAATGAAAAAACTTTATTCATGTAGACTGAAGATCAAATCATATCACGAATTTGAAAAGAAAATTCTTAAAATATTACTATCATTTAATTTTTTTAAGCGTTGACTTTTATAGCCGAGTAGATCGTACTATGGTCGAGTGAATATATGTATAGCCATATAGATTATCTCTATTATATCCATACCAATTGATGACCGTGGAGCCAAAAAAGACCTTTGGCCTTATTTATAGTCATTCGGCTACAAGTACATGCATGCGGATATAATCTATGTTGTTAAAACCAGAGAGTGCATTTCAGAAAAGCACTTTGCCTCCTAAAACTTTTTGACTGAAAATTCCAATCCTAAAAAGAAAACACTCTTCAAGTTCTGAAAATTTATTTTGCATAAGACCGCAAGGAGTTGTGGAGGACGTACTTGCTAAGGTAGAAAATTTTATTTTTCCTATAGACTTTGTGCTTTTAGATATGGAGGAAGATAATGCAGTATCGATTCTCCTTGGACCACCATTCCTTGTAACTGGATGGACTTTGATCGATAAACAGGAAGGTAAACTAATTTTAAGGTTGCAGAATGAAGAGGTAACGTTTAATGTTTATAATTCGATGAAATATCCACTAGATAGTTGATATGGTCGGTTTTGACCTTATATTCTAGGCTTTATGAACCCCTGTGGATGGATAATTTGGCTTACATTTGGCATTTATGTATTATGTATCATGCATTTTCTTCATTCTTTGTTAGTTATGGTTTTGTGTATGTTTTGGTGACTTTTCTTTATATTTGATTATTTTCTTCAGTCTGAGTTTATGAAACCGAGGACTTGGTTAGTTTAACCCGTATTTCTGAGTTTGGTGATGCAGGAGTGGATACTCAAGTTGATTTTAAGAAGGAAGGGGATTGGAGTCTGACTAAGAGTAAGAAGAAGTTCAGATATTTGGACCAGATTTCGTGGCAGTTAGAGGCAGATTTCGGAGTGGGAATTAAAAAGAAAGATAACATTAATGTTGCGAGCTTTCCAAAGGGTCCAAGATTAGTAAAATCGGAGGTTGGATAAGAAAGTTATGAAGGAAGGAATACGGGAAGAAGAAGTTGCCCAGTTTGGAAGAAGTACTCGTCGAGTACAATACGTAGAAATTAGACAGAAGGTTTACTCAACTGGCTACTCGTCGAGTAGCACTTTGGAAGGCTGGTACTCGACGAGTAACTTTCCTACTTGACTAGAACTAGTCGGGATAAGTGGGATTTTGTGATTTTACACTTTATTTTCTCTATTTTCTTTTCCCTTTTCAACCCTAATTATTTTGGGTATTTGCTAGTGCATTAGAAACATATAAATACCTATTTTAGAAAATTAATTAGGGTTTATCTATCGACAACTCTGAACTCTTGCGAGAGCTACAACTCCAAAGAGGTTTTGTATGCCGATTTCCTATAATTCTTAAGGAATTGTTTACTGTTTATCTTTGGCTTTCCCGTTTGCAATTGTTCATCTTCGAATTGGATATTCTATAGCTTTCATCTTCAACACAAGTCTACCTTTGAAAATGGTTTGCGATTAATTGGAATAAGTTTATCCTTACTCTTTTTAATTGTGAATTAGGGTTACTTCACCAAGCTTGGTTGATTAAAATTCATTATCTTATTTCATCGCTTCTTGCTAGGGTTTTTAATTGTGAATTAGGGTTTCTTATTTGTGATTTTAATTACGTATTTTGTATTGCAATTGTAGTCTTATGAGATCTGTATCTCTTAGGAAGACGTATATACTTGACCTTACCTAAATTAAACCCTAGGAAATCATTGGAATTGACAACTCCTTGAAACTTACAGATCAGTAGTTTCTGAGTCTCTAGAACTAGTTCACCTCTAAAAAAGGCTTTAACGAACTAGATCCAAATCGCGATATGTGGATACGCTATAATTTCATATTTTTATGAATTAGGGTTTACATATGAGACCTAGTTATTTGATTAATTATTCCACTTGAATTTCCATCCCTGCATAATATTCAGAAGCCACTTTAAACCGCCTTAAGATAATAGTTAAAGTCGACACAAATCAAGATAGGAGATTAATCACTGTATACGTTAATTTAGGTTTAATTTTCTACATTTTATTTTTCAGCAATTTATACCTTTTTGATTTTGCTCAAACATGTTAGGATCCCTATTAGTTCTGTGCTTGTAGATACTTTCTTGTGGATTGACACCTGGACTCAACCAGATTTATTACTTGATAGTGACAGGGTACACTGCCCTTTAGTGAGCGGTTTGGTAGTCGTTTCCAACCACTGTCAAATGCGTGTCAGGTTTTTGGCAACGCTACCGAGGAAAGTAATTTTCTACGACATCAAACCAATGGTCGAATATCTTATTTGAGAATTCGTATTATTTTAAATCTATTTTTGTTTTTATTTTTGATTTTTATTTATGAGATTTTCGAGAATCACCTTTATTGGGTTTTCTTTGGTTTATGCGCACTCGTTACACTAACCCTTTGTTCTTTGATCCAGAAATTGAACGTATTTTTCATAGGAATCAAAAAGCGCGAAGGAATTCAAATGCATCCATGGAAGAAGTAGATTTGAGAGTTGAGGTAGAGCGTTTAAGGCAAGAAAGGGAGCAGTTTGAAGCTGAAAGTACTGCACGAGAGGCCCGAGAGGTTGAGTTGAGGCAAAGGCTTGAATTCAAGATGAGAGAGCAGTACAACAGACAGCCCATCAGGGATGACAGGGCTATGGCCGATCTTATGGCCCCTCATATACCAAGAAATTTAGCTGGAGTGGTAATACCAGCAATAACTGTAAACAACTTTGAGCTAAAGACAAGTATGATCTCGTTGATCCAAAACAATGGTCAGTTCAGTGGAGGCATTGTAGAAAACCCGAACGATCACCTGAATCAATTCTTAAGGGTAGCTGACATTGTCAAGATGAATGGAGTACCTCAAGACGTCATCAGATTTTTTTTTTGTTCTCTTTGAATGGATGAGCTATAGAATGGTATGAATCGCTTTGACCTAGGACGGTATCATCATGGGATCAGATAAAGGACCAATTCCTAGCCTATTATTTTCCTCCTTCCAAGACAGTACAGCTGAAGAATGAGATTAATGCTTTCCGTTAATTTGGGACAGAACCTATGAATGAAGCTTGGTCTTGATTTCAAAGGATGATCATAAATTGCCCCTACCACAATATACCTCAATTTGATCAGGTTGGTATTTTCTATCATGGTTTAACTCCTGCTAACCATGCACAGATTGACTCTTCTGCAGGTGGTGATATCTTTCAAATGTCAGCATCTGAGGGTAAAAAATTGATTGAAGGAGTAGCACGGAAGAGTATGATATGGATAGAGGACGCATCAAACTATAGGGATGTTCACATGGCTCTAGTGGGACAGCTCAATTATTCCATGGATGATATGAGCCGAAAGATGGATATGATGATGGCTAAGCTGACGTCGCTTAAGTTATAAAGGTCTGTGATGTGTTTGACTTGTGGAGGTGATCATCCTAATTAAGAATTCCAAAAAGGCGATCTGTTTTCACAAGAAGGTGAGAATGTGAATTATGTGGGAGGTCTAAACAGGTATAACAACTCTAACTTCCACTCTAATTCGTATAATTCAAATTCCTATAATTCTAACTACGAAAGAAGGTATCAACACCCTAATATATCTTATGGTAATAATCAAAACGTGTTGAAACCCTTTTCCAAGTTTTATAATAAACACCAGACTCTTGGGTTAGGTAAGGCCCCGACACTTCAATATGAATAGCCCCTAGCATTGCTGGCTATGCCTTCAAAATAAAAGGATGGTGTTATGTCTTTGTTAAAAGACATTTCATCTAAGCTTTCTGAGACTACAGCTAGGTTTCCAGATAATAAGGCATTTTGTAGGGACTTAAGTAATCGGGTTGCTTAGATGAGTAGGGAAAGGTAAGAGAGGCCTTTCGGTAGTCTGCCTTGTACTATCGAATGGAACCCTAATCAAAAGCATAGGGAGACTATAGAATCTATAAGTTTGAGAAGTGGAAAGTAGGTGGACATGTCAAATTCTAAGGCCAAGGGTCAACCTCCACCTCCACAGGTAGGTAGGGAGTCGGGAGAGGTAAGCAACCCTGAATCCAATTCTAAAAATTCTGATGTTTCTCCTATTTCTAATGATGGTAAAAAGAAGAATGCTTCTGAACCAATTAGGACTTACACTCCTAAATTGCCTTTTCGACAAAGGTTGAAAAAAGAAAAATTGGATCAGAAGTATTCTAAGTTTCTTGAAATTTTTAAGAAGTTGGAATTTAATTTATGCAAAAATTTTCAAGGAATTGATTACAGGTAAGAGAAAGCTAGGAGGAAATGAAGTGGTGGTGGTAATGGAGGAATGCTCCGTGATAGTCAGCAACAAGCTTCCACTGAAATTGAAGGATAGAAGAAGTTTAACGATTTCGTGTCAAATAGGGAACTGGAGAATTTCAAATACCTTATGCGACTTGGGAGCCAACATCAATTTGATGCCCTTATCCATCTTTCGGAAGCTTGGGTTAGTAGATCTGAAGCCCACCAATATGACGTAGTCGCTATCAGATAGATCAATCACAAGACCGCAGGGAGTTGTGGAGGATGTACTTGTTAAGGTAGAAAAATTTATCTTTCCTACAGATTTTGTAGTGTTAGACATGGAGGAGGATAATGCAATCCCGATTCAACTTGGACGTCTATTCCTTGAAACCGGATGTACATTGATTGATGTACAAGAAGGTAAGTTAATTTTGAGGTTGCAAAACAAAAAGGTAACATCTAATGTCTATGATTCAATGAAATATCCATTAGATAGGGAGAATTGTAATTATGTTTCTACCTCTTATTCTATTGATGTGTGTGTTCATGAGTTTGTATATAGTGAACCAGGTAGCATTGATAGGGATTTGGCTGAATTTGAGGAACAACAAGATGAGGCATCAGAAGAAGCGGGCGAGTGTAATTGGATTAAGTGTAGGTTTGACAAGTTTGAAAGAGAGGTCAAGCCTACGCCCAAGTCTTCATTGGAAGAACCACCTACCTTAGAGCTGAAATCACTACCCAAAAATTTAAATTATGTATTTCTTAAGCCGTTTAAGGATTTATCTGTTGTTATTTATTCTATTTTGATAGATGAGTAGGAGGGACAGCTAGTGGAGGTACTTTGAAATCACAAGGGAGCTTTCGGGTGGTCCATCAATGATATAAAGGTTATAAGTCCAACTTTGTGCACTCATAGGATCTAATTGGAAGAGGAGATCAACCCTTGTGCACAACCACAAAGGAGCCTCAACCCGAATATGAAAGAGGTGGTGAAATAGGAGGTAATAAAGCTTCTCGATGTAGGTATTATCGTTCCAATTTCTGATAGTTAGTGGGTGAGTCTAGTGCAATGTGTACTGTAACATCCCGACCTGGGAGTTACAAGTTTTGTCATATAAATATGGTTAATGGACGTTGAAATTTGAGATTTAAAGGTTTTAGTTTGATTTTTTAAAGAATTTTTAGTACGAAAAGATAAAATTTTATTGAGGTTTGGAATGTTAAAAATGAGTTTGACTAATGTGTTGATGATTTGGAATTGATTTTACGGTTATTTGAGGTATTTTAGACTTACTTGAGGTTATCTCAAATTTCGTTTGAGGTTAGAATCAAGTTCGGGGTGATTCGAAAGTGAATCATGTTTTGACAGCATAGCAGCACGTCGTGCTAGGGGGTTAACACGGCGTGTTACAAGGTCTGTAGTGTATTCTATTTTTAATTAGCCAGCACGGCATGTTAAACAATTAACATGACGTGTTGAGAAGCCTGACATGGCGTGTTGTGCTAACACACCGGCGTGCCAGTGCTCTATTTCTCGAAAATTCTGATTTTTAAAGCAACACGACGATGTATTAGCCACAACACGGCGTGTTGGCCAGTTTTTCAGCAAATTTCTGGATTTTTTCAGAAGTTTTTGGATAAGTTTTAAAAAGATATTTTTATTTTATTATAAAAAGGGAATTATTTTTGGATTGAAGGGAGATTGTTAGCCATCCCTTCCCACCTCCTCGTCCTTTTCTACTTTGGTTTCTCCTTTTCTTCTTCCTCTTGTTTTCTCTTGAGTTTTTGTTGGATTTATCACCTATGGTGGTGGGGTAGAGCATATGATAAGGAGTGTCTTGTGAGGATGAGGCTTTGGATGTGAAGTTCGGATTAGAGTCGGGCTCTTTGATGTTTATTCGGTTCTCCTTCAAGTTGTAAGTGAATATCAAATTCTTTTCCATTAAATTTTGATTTAAGTAATGATTTTAATAAGTTTTGATTTGAGTATGATTATTGATTAAAGATACTTTGGATTTGAATTGTAGAAGAGTTATAGATTATTGAAGTTAAGTTTTTGATTATCTTTGTTTTGATGAAATTTGATTTATATAACTTTGAATATTTGATAATGGTTTTTGATTATTCTTAAGTTTTGCAATGGATTGAAATATATTTTTGATGAGTGATTTGTTATGGAATTTATAGTTTGATTTTGGATAGTGAAATTTATGTCTATCTTTGAGAATTTTAAATATGAGGTTGAGTTATTGGATTTGAGATAATGATAGTTATATTTTAAGTATTGGGGTGAATTCGGGATTTGAATTGGTTTGAATGAATAATTAATGTGATTTTGGATAACATATTAATTTTTGATTATGTAGAGTATCCATCCTGACAAGTCCGGGTTGATTTATAATGTTAAGACCTATCTATTTAGAGATAGGTTTGAGTGCACTCAGCCGAAGTCATATTGTTTCATGGTAGGGTAGAGTTATGTAAGTCCATGAGTTGATAGGCGGCTCATAGAGATCTTGATTCGTCTCGGTACTTGGCAATAAAGTGATTGTGTAAGACCATACGAGACTGATTTGTGCATTTGGTTATATTTGATTTACTGGGGATGAGTCTAGAATGGATGAATTGTGATACGATATTATAATTGATTTTGGTTTATAAAGTTTGTATTATGCTTTATATTATTGATTTGAGATTTGATTATATTTTGTTAAAAGGTTTTATGAAATTATAAAGTCATTGTTGTTTCAAAGGTTTTTAATAAGTGTATTTGTTAAGTTTAAAGATTTTCAATCATGTTGAATATTCACTTACTAAGACATTAGTCTCACGTTTTTAGTTTTTAAAATGTTTTCAGGAAAGGAGCCCGGGGTTATGTATGGAAGTTAGCTCGGGAGGTGATGGTTGGGCCACTGGAAGGTTGTCGATGTTTGTATATATGCTAT
>CAOJCR015359892.1:0-14771 GCA_948330485.1 Euphorbia neoarborescens
CCCCCCCTCTTGGTCCTTCCAAACTATTCTTCTCAATCACATTGCCCTTCCTAGGTTGTAGTTGTACTATTGGGCTAGGCCATTCTCTACTAATGTCGCTCTTATCATTTTAGGTTATGACAGCGAAGTTATTTAAACACACGCAATTAGAACTTGCAATGTTGAAGTAGTTTTGGATTCACAATGGAAAAGAATTTTTTGTTGGTTTTGCAATGCCCATTCTGTTATCGGAGGTGTTCCAATCTTCCTTTCATATAATAGGTTATTTAAACTTTTTCGCTATTTGTTTCACCCTCAATTTCAATATCAAATGCATGTATTTTGTTACAGAAGTCAAGAAGCTCTATTTTTCGAATTGATCGTGTAATTCATGGCTTGTTACCCTCTACATATCATCTTTAGAATCGAATTACCAACATTATGACAAATATGGAGTTGAACACTACAAATATAAATTTGTGTCAAGACAAGTTTGGAGTACTTACAAAGAAATAGACTGATGACTGTTCGTTTAATTAAGCTCCCGAGTCTCACAATCAACATATTAGTTATCTAAAGCTCAAATCTCTTGATTTTTTTTTTGTATTATTTTATTATAAATTGGTATAATACCGAGAATAGTCATTTTGGTGTAAATGCACCTTTTTCTTTGCTTCATTATTTTATTTTATTTTATTTTTTTAGGATGGGCCCAACTCAGATGTTCGAAGCAAGGGTATGAGTTATGATCAATTAATTTACATCCAGGTAAACTGTGTTCCATAAACTCTAGTATATTAAATGCTAGTCTTTAGTCCCGCTACGTGTGTAATTTACATTTAATTTTCGTTTATACCTGTGGGCATGATTACAATAACCATGTGAAAGTGGTGTTGCATATGATATGTATATTATTGCTTGATATTGCGGAATCTGTGTTGGGTAATAAGAGGATTGTAATTGGTTTATATTTGTAATAAGTAATGATGAAAGCACGTCATAATAGAAAGTGGTGGTAGGTGGTAATATTTGTATATAATGTCTAAGCAATGAAGAATTGCAAACAGAGAAATATATACGTTCTCTTTTCTTCTCCATCTACTTTGTTTCTATTCATTTTCTATTTGTTTTGTATTGTTTTCAGTGTTTTTCTCCAAAATGTAGTTTTGCTCTAATGATTGCGAGTGTTAATAATGTGAATGGACGAACATCAAGCGATCTGGAGTTTCAAACTTGGCACAACTAAAATAAAATATTGATGATGCTATTTACGTAGCATGTCTTAAACAAAATGGGAAGGGAGGCAAGATGAGTAGTTTGAATAAGCTAGGTTCTGATGTGCTTTCAAAAGTAAGAAGACAAGGAGAATGAAGATAGTCCCACTTGTTGGATAAAAGAATCAAGGCTAAAAGGAGAAGTGTGTCTGGGATCACAACCTGTTGGCACACCAATGTGCATGCTGATGCGCGTTGGAGGGAAGGTGTGGCATTTGAAACAACCTAATGTCTAATTCTTAGTGGTATGAAGTTGGTATATGGTAGACCTGTCAATGGGTACCAGGGCTGGGCTTGGACAGTTAAAAAAAAAATTCAGCTCGAGCCCGGCCTGTAAAAGCCAGTAAATTTTAAGGTCGGGCTTGGGCTATTGAAAAAGTATTTGGGCCGGCCCGAGCCCGGCCCGTAAATAGTAATTAGTACATATATAGTATATGACATATGTTAAACTTAACCCTAAAACTTATTCCTTTCAGTAGCTGCCTTTTTTTCTTTCTCCTCCCTCTGTTTCCGCGACTGCGATTGAGTACTCAATCCTTTCTTCCATGCGTGTTCCCGGCAGTAGATCATTGGGTGTTCCCAACGGCAGGTAAGCCCATCTCTATCAGTCGTTCTTTTTCTTGAGTCCTTTGCTTATTTGTTTCTGAGATGTTCAGTTACTCAGTCCTTTGCTTAAATCAAAAGACCTGAAAGAACAGATTGAATGCCATCAAAAACATGGGCTGCTACAATAAGAACAAGAATTTGATCTAGATAATTGACTACTTGCTACCAAAATTCCTTCTGTAATAACAATTACAGATGTCCTTAATTAGCAATATTAAAAAGGTCACTTAGCAAAGTTCAAATCTTTCTTGAAGTAAACAATAAATGAAGAACAAAAATAGAAAAAAAAAAAAGAACGAATACATCTGTAATGGCTTAGCACTGTTTAGTTACAAGTTGTTTAATTCATCAACTGCTGTTTCAGACCCTTCTATTAATCCTTCATTCCTTCCTCAGTTACAATTATTGTGTCCACAGACTGATACTGGGGCTAATAGGGTTGCATTAGACACCGGTAGTCCGAATAGATTTGATTCTTCATTCTTTACAAACCTTGTCAATGGTCAATAGAACACAAGGTGAAATTAGAAGAATTTGCACAGCAATTAATTGATTTTCAATATTTCAACCTGCATATATACTTTCAACAACTAATTTGTAATCAAACATTTTGGTTTTTGTTTTGTTTTATTTTATTTTATCTTTTATTTCTGTTCAGATATCAATTCTTTATTTTTAGCAAAAGGAATTAATCAATACAACATCTTTTTAGATAATAAAAATATAGACTTTGTTCGAAAGGCTTCATCAAAATGGAATGAAATCAATTATCATTAGTTCAGTAAAATATACAGCATCTTTTCAGTTTTATTGTGTATACCATGTTTTCTATTTTAATTTTTGTTTATTGATAGTTTTATTGCTCTATTTTTTAATAGTAAAATATGCTATGTTTTCTATTAGGATGAGCGATGCTCCTGGAAGCTCTCCTTCTATCACTGATTCTGTGGTATCTGTTGCTACCAATGCTTCCAAATGAACATCGGAGATGGAAATTTCAATCGATGTTGAAACTAAACGCCCAAAGAGTATCAGCTGTTTGGAAAGATTTTGTTAATACTTCCCAACAATGTTCAAGCTCATTGCAAACATTGTAAGCAAACATTTTTTGCTACAAGTGCGAGTGGCACATCTCATTTCAAGCGGCATATAGCAGTTTGCAAAAAGAAAGCCAACACAGACTTGAGGAATTACCTAGCGCCCACTGATCCAACACAAGCCAAAGGTATTATGCTTAGGATATACAAGTTTGATAACTATGATCTGCGTCGATGCATCTGTATGTATTTTGTTAAATGTAATCAGCCATTTATCATAATTGAAGATTGGTTTTTAGGCTAATTATGTCAAGGTCTAATCCTCAATTTGAACCATTTAGTAGGCAGACTCCTAAGGGTGAAATTGAAACACTATATGATTGTGAGAAGGAAGAAGTTCTAGAAATGCTTCAGAATATAAATGGGCTTGTGAGCTTAACAACTGATAACTGGAGGTGTGGGCACTCTGGAGATGAGTATATTTGTGTCAATGCACATTTTATTGATAATAATTGGAAATTGCACAATCGAATTATTTAGTTTAAGGAATTGGTTCTCCCATTTGTTGATAGATGTATTGTTGATGAGCTTTTTGGTACTGTTATGGAATGAAATATTGAGGATTAGATTTTGATAATCACAACTGATAATGCTAGTTACAATGATGTGATGATTAGTAATTTTACAGAGGGTCTTATGGCAAAGAAGTTTTTGATTAAGAATGGAGATTTTTTCCAAGTTCGATGTTGTGCTTATATTCTTAATTTGATGGTGCAATTTGGTTTGGGATTAATTAGGGATCATTTAGACAAAATTCGTGATATGAGCATGTTTGTCTATAAGGTATCCTAATAGATTCAAGTAATTTTTTGCTCTTGCAAGGAACTTTGTGTTGGAATCAACTAGGAAGCTGCAAATTGACGTTCCCATTAGATGGAACTCAACATACAAAATGCTTGATAATGTGTTGTATTATAAGGATGCATTGATTTCATTTTGTGATGGAGAGCATGGTATGAGTTCATTTGTATTTTCAAGTGTTGAGTGGGATAATTTGTCATTGATTCACAACTTTCTAAGTGTCTTTTATAAGGTGACTTGTATGTTTTCTGCTGTGCAAACACTCACTGTAAATTTGTATTTTCTTGGTGCATGGTTGATCCAAAAGGCTTTGATGGAAGTTTCTAATTAACCTAATGTTTTGAGTGAGATTATGGATACTATACAAGCTAAGTTCAACAAGTATTGGTTGGAGTATAATGAGGATTTGAGTTGTGTATGTTTGTTAGATCCTAGGTACAAGATAAAATTTCTGATTTATTGTTACACCAAGATATATGGGATGGATAATGCTACAATTTATGCATCCAAAGTTATGGAAAAATTGCGTTCTTTATTTTATGAGTATAAGAATTGTGAGGTTTAAATTAGAAACGTGGTGTCTTCTAATTCTAGTAACAATTCGATTGGTGGAACATTTAGTTTAAATAGCAGAGACTATGAATCATTTATGCCTAGTGACCAAGTTTCTTTACAACAATTACAGTTGGATCTATATTTGGCTGAACCCTCTCATGATGTTATGGATGAACATTTTGATGTTTTATAATTTTTGAAAGGCAAAACGCATTCTTAGCCACCTGATCTTTTTCATTTTATGTCTTTAACCCCCTGATTTTTGTTTTTATGATATTCGATCCTTAATCTTTCTATTTCGTTATTAGTTGCCCCCCTAGTTGATGAGACCAGCACGCGTGTATTACACGATTCATTATTTAGCATCACATCAGATGCCACGTCAGTTAAAAATATACACGTCAGATTAAGATACAATTAATTTTAAACGAATCCAAATCCATTACCCACTCAATATGACGTGTATATTTTTAACTCACGTGTATATTTTTAATTAACGTGACATATGACGCGCTAAATACCGGATCGTGTAATACAGGCGTGCTTGTGTTATTAATCAGGGGGTAGTTAATAACGAAATTAAAAAATCAAGGACCGAATATCAAAAAATAAAGATCAGGGGGTTAAAGACATAAAATGGAAAAGATCAGGGGGTTGAGAATGTGTTTTGCCTTTTTGAAACAAAGTAGTATGAGGTATCCAGAACTTGCAAAAATGACTCAAGATATATTGTCAATTCCAGTAAGTAATGTTGCTTCCGAGTCTGCTTTTAGCACTTTTGGTAAAATAATAACAAAACCTCGAAGCTCATTGAAACCTAAAACTATTCATGCTCTCTTGTGTTTGAAGGATTGACTTATAGCTCATAGTAAGTTTCATGTTTTTTTCATTTTTCAGTATGTTTTTTATGTATATATTCATAAAATTACAATTTCAATTCTTACATGTTTTTTATTGTTATGTTTTTAGATAGAAAGAAATTTGAAAAGTTCTATGATGCGAAATCGGATAGCTCGTGACGATGAAAATGGTGGTGATGAAGATTGACAAATTTTTTTTTTTTGGTGTCGAACATTTGAATTAGTTTATTGAATATTTGAATTTGTTATGTATTAATTGTGAAGGTTGAATGTATTTTTTTTTTTAAATTCAAACAAGTTTTTTTAATTTAATTAAATGTGGTGTTTCCAACGGAACGGGCCGGGCTGGGCCGGGCCGAGCCGAACGGGCTTAGAATTTATTTTTTTGGCCCAGGCCTAGCCTAGCCCGAACCCTCTAAAAAATTAGGCGGGTTGGGCCGGGCTTGGGCTGCTCTATTTTTCTCTTCGACCCGTCAGGCCCGGCCCGAACCCGCTATTACCCGGCCCGTGGATAGGTCTAGTATATAGCTACTACAAGGGGACTCTAGTCCACCTATACTCAGTATTGGATCTCCATCGCCCTTGGGCTTATTGAGTAGCCACTATAGCTTAAGTGATCCACCCAACTCTTGGATAAACTAGTAGACCTGTCCACGGGCCGGGTAATTGCGGGTTCGGGCCCGGCCTGATGGGCCGAAGAGAAAAATAGAGCAACCCAAGCCCGACCTAGCCCGCCTAATTTTTTAGAGGGTTCGGGTCGGGCCCAGGCCACGAAAATAATTCTGAGCCCGCCCGGCCCTGCCCTGCCCGTTGGAAACAACACATTTAATAAATTAAAAAAAACTTGTTAAATTTAAAAAAATAAATACATTCAAACTTCACAATTAATACATAATATATTCAAATATTCAATAAACTAAAAAAAATTGTAAATATTTATCCAATTCCACAACATAGAAGTTTTAAATTTCTTTCTATCTAAAAACATAACAATAAAAAACATGTAAAAATTGCAATTGTAATTTTATGAATACATGCATAAAAAAACATACTGAAAAATGAAAAAACATAAAATTTATCATGAGCTATAAGCAAATCCTTCAAGCACATGAGAGCACGAACAATTTTAGGTTTCAATGAGCTTTGAGTTTTTGTTATTATTTTGCCGGAAGTATTAAAAGCAGACTCAAAAGCAACAGTACTTACTGGAACTGACATTATATCATGAGCCATTTTTGCAAGTTCTGCATACCTCATACTACTTTGTTTCCAAAATTCTAAAACATCAAAATCTTCATCCGTAATATCATGAGAGGGTTTAACCAAATAGAGATCCAATTGTGATTGTTGTAAAGAAACTTGATCACTAGGCATGAATGATGCATACTCACTGCTATTTAAACCAAATCTTCCACCAATCGAATTGTTACTAGAATTAGAGGACACCACGTTTCTAGTTTGAACCTCACAATTCTTGTACTCATCAAATAAAGAATACAATTTTCCCACAACTTTGGATCCATAAATTTTAAGCATTATCTGTCCCATATATCTTTGTGTAACAATAAATCAGAAATTTTTCCTTGTACCTAGGGTCTAACAAACATGCACAACTCAAAACCTCATTATACTCCAACCAATACTTGTTGAACTTAGCTTGCATAGTATCCACAATCTCACTCAAAATATTAGGTTCATTAGAAAATTTTATCAAAGCCTTTTGGATCAACCATGCACCAAGAAAATACAAATTTGCAGTTGGTGTTACATCAGAAAACATACAAGTCACCTTATAAAAGACACATAAAAAGTTGTGAATCAATGACAAATTATCCTACTCAACACTTGAAAATACAAATGAACTCATACCATGCTCTCCATCGCAAAATGAAATCAATGTATCCTTGTAATATAACACATTATCAAGCATTTTGTATGTTGAGTTTCATCTAATGGACGTCAATTTTCAGCTTCCTAATTGATTTCAACTTAAAGTTCCTTGCAAGAGCAAAAAATTGCTTGGATATATTATGAGACCTATGGATAAACTTGATCATATAATAGATTTTGTCTAAATCACCCCTAATTAATCCCAAACCAGATTGCACTATCAAATTAAGAATATGAGCACAACATCGAATTTGGAAAAAATTCCCATTCTTAATCAAATTCTTTGCCACAAGACGCTCTCAAAAATTACTAATCATCACATCATTGTAACTAGCATTATCAGCTGTGATTGTCAAAATCTTATCCTGAATATTCCATGACAGTATCAAAAAGCTCATCATCTATCATCAAATGGGGGAACCAATTCCTTAAACTGAATAATTCGCTTGTGTAATTTCCAATTATTATCAAAAAAATGTGCAGTGACACAAATATATTCATCTCTAAAGTGCCCATACCTCCAGTTATCAATTGTTAAGTTCACACGTCCATTTGTATTCTGAAGCATTTCTATAACTTTTTCCTTCAAACAATCATATAGTTTTCCAATTTCAAGCTTAAGAGTCTGCCTACTAAATGGTTCAAATTGAGGATTAGACCTTGACATCATTAGCCTAAAAAACCAATATTCAATTATGGTAATTGGCTGATTGCATTTAACAAAATACATACAGATGCATCTACGCAGATCATAGTTATAAAACTTGTAGGTCCTAAGCATAGTACCTTTGGCTTGTGTTGGATCAATTAGCACTAGGTAATTCCTCAAGTCTGTGTTCGCTTTATTTTTGCAAACTGCTATATGCCGCTTTAAATGAGATGTGCCACTTGCACTTGTAGTAGAAAATGTTTGCTTACAGTGGTTGCAATGAGCTTGAACATTGTTGTGAAGTATAACAAAATCTTTCCAAACAGCTGATATTCTCTTTGGACGTTTAGTTTCAACATCGATTGAATTTTCCATTTCCGATTTCGTTTGGAAGCATCCTCAGCAACAGATGCCACAAAATCAGTGTAGAAGGAGAGCTTCACTCATCCTAACAAAAAATATAACATATTTTATTATTAAAAAATAGAGCAATAAACAAAATTAAAATAGAAAACATGGTATAACACAATAAAACTGAAAAGATGCTATATATGTTACTGAACTAATGATAATTGAGTTCATTCCATTTTGATGAATCCTTTCGAACAAACAAAGTCTATATATTTATTATCTAAAAAGATGTTGTATTGATTAATTTCTTTTGCTAAAAATAGAGAATTGATATCTAAACAGAAATTAAAGATAAAATAAAACAAAACAAAAACCAAAATGTCTGATTACAAATTGGTTGTTGAAAGTATATATATAGGTTGAAATATTGAAAATCAATTAATTGATGTGCAAATCTTCTAATTTCACCTTGTGTTCAATTGACCATTGACAAGGTTTGTAACGAATGAAGAATCAAATCTATTCGGACTACCGGTGTCTAATGCAAACCATATTAGTACCTGTCTGTGGACACAATGTTTGTAACTGAGAAAGGAATGAAGGATTAATAGAAGGGTCAGAAACAACAGTTGATGTATTAAACAACCTGTAACTAAACAGTGCTAAGCCATTACAGATGTCATCATTCTCTATTTTTGTTCTTCATTTATTGTTTACTTCAAGAAAGATTTAAACTTTGCTAAGTGACCTTTTTTAATATTGCTAATTAAGGACATCTATAATTGTTATTACAGAAGGAATTTTGGTAGCAAGTAGTCAATTATGTAGATCAAATTCTTGTTCTTATTGCAGCAGCACATGTTTTTTATGGCATTCAATCTGTTCTTTCCGGTCTTTTGATTTAAGCAATGGACTGGGTAAATGAACATCTCAGAAACCAATAAGCAAAGGACTGAAGAAAACGAAAGAGTGACAGAGATGGGCTTACCTGCCGTCGGGAACAGCCAACGATCTGCTCCTGGGAACACGTACGGAAGGAAGGATTGACTACTCAGTCGCAGAAAAAGAGGGAGGAGAAAGAAAAAGAGGCAGCTGCTGGAAGGAATAAGTTTTAGGGTTAAGTTTAACATATGTCATATACTATATATATACTCTTTACGGGCCGACCCATATACTTTTTCAATAGCCCAAGTCCGGTCGTAAAATTTACGGGCCAGGCTGAATTTGTTTTTTTAACTGTCCAAGCCCGGCCCAAAGCGGTACGGGCCCAGGTATCCATGGACAGGTCTACTAGTGAGGCAGGCATCCAACTATCGGAAGAGAGGTGGGTATTTTTGTTAAGGAAGGAGTCTTAGGAACAATATGGTGTGCACTCCGGTGGAAGACAAGGTTAGATATAGGGGTCTATATGTGAGAGACTATGCACGTATTATGAATTGTTGGGCAAGGAATGTGATGATTCCCCCTTATCCGAGTTGGTTGGTGTCAGCCTAAAGGCTGCCTTAGAAAATTAGAAAATAAGAGAAGGGAAGAGGAGAGTAAGGAAGAAGTAAATTCTGTTGATTATATTTTTTGATATTCCTTTTGGTACCTGCTGCTATCTTAAATAGGCAGGGAACACGGTGGTACAAATTAGTTATGCTAATTTGTCCTCTAGTGCAGATTCTAGCTAAGGATAAAAGCTATGACTAGGATAAAATGATAAGGGCATTCCCTTATCACAGCAACATATATTTAAGGCTATAATACTACTAACAGAAATGAAAATAACTGAATTCTAGAACCTGATTACTGCTATTTTATTTCTTCTTTAGAATTAGCTAAGGCTGTTGCTTCTTTCCTCCTTTCCTCTTCCTCTGATATGTGATAATGCCTCCCCCTTGAGTGCATTCTTGTCCCCAAGAATGATAAAACTCTGGAAATTGCTGTTTGATAGTGGCTTCATCTTCCCAAGTAGAGTCTACTGCTGATTGTCCTTCCCATCGAATGAGCAGCTGCCTGGTCTCCTGGCGTCCTACTACCACGTGTCTGGTGTTGATCACCTTTAGGGGCTTAATGTTCCAGTCTTCTTGCGGCAGAGGGGGTAGCACTGTTAGTGTAGGGTAGCTGGGGTCTGGTTTCTTTTTTAGGAGGGAGATGTGAAAGACTGGATGAATCTTGCATTCAGCCGGTAGTTGTAATTTGTAGGCTACCTTGCCCACCCTTTCTAATATTTTGAAAGGCCCATAGTATCTTGCTGACAATTTCTGCGATATCCTCTTTCCTACGGTAGTTTGCCTGTAGGGTTGTAGCTTGAGGTAGACCCAGCTGCCTGTTTGGAACTCCCTCTCCGACCTCTTTCTGTCTGCAATTTGCTTCATGCGGTTTTGAGCAGATGCTAGCTTCTCTCTTAACAGTATGGACTGTTGGTTTCTTGCCTCCAGCAGTTCTTCTACCTTTTGAACACTAGTGGTTAGGCTTGGTATTGCAGGCAAGGGTGGCTTGATGCCATAGACTGCTTCGTAAGGTGTCATTTGGAGTGAGCTGTGGTAACTGGTGTTGTACCAGTACTCAGCCAAACTCAGCCACTTCCTCCAGCTCTTCGGGTGCCTGAAACACATACTCCTGAGGTAGTTTTCTAGGCATTGGTTGAGCCTTTCCGACTGGCCATCTGTCTGTGGGTGATAAGCACTACTAAACCTCAGCTTAGTGCCTAAAAGTCTCATCAATTCCTTCCAGAAGGAGCCTGTGAAAACCTTGTCCCTATCTAAGACAATGGACTCTGGCATTCCATGGAGTTTGAAAATGTTGTCCAGAAATGCTTGTGTTACTGTTTTGGCAGTGAAAGGGTGTGAGAGAGGTAGGAAGTGACCCTGCTTGCTGAACCTGTCAATCACCACTAAAATAGTATCTGACCCCTTGGACTGTGGCAGTTTTTCGATAAAGTCCATAGCTATGTCCGCCCACATGCGTTTGGGTATGTCTAGCGGCTGAAGCAGCCCTGGATATGCTGAGAGATCAGCCTTGCATCTGAGGCATACATCGCAGTTGGAGACCCATGAGATGACATCCTTGCTCAACCTTGGCCAAGTGAAATGTTGTTGCAATCTGGATAGGGTAGCCTTTACACCTGAGTGCCCCCCTAGTGCAGAATTATGCATTGTTTCCATAATTTTCTGCGTCAACTCTCCTGTACTGCCTACCAAAATCTTTCCTTTATCCCTGATGATCCCCCTTTGGTAGCTGTATCTGTTCTGCAGGTCTGGCTGTATGGTCAGTCTTTGAATTAGTTCAGCAGCCTCCTGATCTCCTTCGTATGATGAAGCCAGTTCTTCTAGCCAAGTAGGGTTTACTGTTGATATTGCCATTAGAGTGCCCCCATCTTCTTGCTGTCTGGAAAGTGCATCAGCCACTCTATTCTCAGACCCTTTCTTGTATTGGATGGTGTACTCCAGGCCTAAAAGCTTGGAAATTCCCTTATGCTGCAAGTAGGTATGTAATTTCTGTTCGAGGAGATGTTTTATACTTTCATGGTCAGTCTTAATGACAAAGCTGCTACATTCTAGGTAATGTCTCCATGTGGTGCATGCATGTACAATGGCTAGCAACTCTCTTTCATAAGCTGACAATAATTGATTTCTAGGGCTAAGGGGCTTGGACAGGAAACATATAGGTTTACCTTGTTGCATTAGGACTGCCCCCATTCCAGTGCTGCTGGCATCACACTCTAGGACAAATGGGAGGCTGTAATCGGGAAGTGCTAAGACTGGAGCTTGTGTCATTAGTTGTTTCAGGGATTGGAAGGCTTGGTCTGCCTCTAGACTCCACTTGAAGTTGTCTTTCTTCAGCAGTTCTGTTAGAGGCTTGCTGATTATTCCATAGCCTTGGATAAATCTTCTATAATATCCTGTTAAGCCCAAGAATCCCCTTAGACCCTTCAAGGAGCCTGGCCTAGGCCATTGTTGTATAGCCTGTATCTTCTCAGGGTCTGTTGCTACACCTTCCTTTGAGATTATGTGTCCCAAATAAGAAACTGATGGAACTGCCAGGCTGCATTTGGAAGCCTTGGCTAGCAACTGATTTTGCTGTAAGATTGCAAAGACTGAGTGGAGATGTTGTAGATGGTCTTCCTCTTGTTTACTATAGACCAGGATGTCATCAAAGAAAACTAGGACAAATTTTCTAAGGTAGGGTTGGAACACACTGTTCATGAGTGATTGGAAAGTTGTTGGAGCATTTGTCAGCCCAAAAGGCATTACTAAGAACTCATAATGTCCAGTGTGGGTCTGGAATGCAGTCTTGTGGATGTCTCCCGGGTTCATCCTAATCTGATGATAACCTGACCTCGGGTCTAGTTTAGAGAATACCTTTGCACCAGCTAGCTCATCAATAAGGTCTTGAATGACAGGTATAGGAAATTTGTGCTTGATTGTAATCTTGTTAAGCTCCCTGTAATCCACACAGAACCTCCATGTCCCATCCTTCTTTTTAACTAGTAAAACTGGAGAAGCGTAGGGGCTGTGGCTCGGTTGGATTATTCCAGTCTCAAGCATTTGGCTTATGAGCTTCTCTATCTCATTCTTTTGATGAAATGAGTACCTGTAGGGTCTCACATTGATGGGCTCAGTGTTTGCCTTCAGTGGGATGTAGTGATCATGGCTTCTGGCTGGGGGCAGTTGTACAGGGGTCTGGAACAGTCCCTTGAATTTGTAGAGTAAGGGAAAGTATGAGGGTGGGGCTGGTGGCAGCTTTTCTTCCTCGTGTGGAGGTGCTTCTGTGGTTTGACTGCTTATTACAAACAGGGAGGATGTGGCAGTCCTGAGCCCTTGGTAATTAGTTTGTGCACCCCCTTGAGAGTCATGGCCCTTGGGAAGCTGTCCTTCTTCGTTCCCTTCAATTCCACTGCCTTAGTGCCCTGGTGGACTGTCAGTGTATCCTTTGCATAGTCAAAGGTGACTGGTGTATGTGCCCTCATCCAGTCTGACCCTAGTATTAAGTCATAGTCTCCCAGCCCTAACACTCTAAACTGAAAAGTGAACTTTTTGTGGCCCATGTTCCAGGAGCAGTCTTTGCATTTGAAGTTGATGCTGAGTTGTCTGCCGTCTGCCACTGTTACTCCTTCAAGGGGCACCTTTGTTAAGGGTAACCTTGATTCTTCTGCCAATCTTTCAGCTATGAAGCTGTGGGTACTCCCACTATCCACTAGAATAAAGATCGGCCTTCTCTGTAGTACCCCAGCTAGCTTAAATGTGCCTGAGGTGAGTCCCCCATCCAAGGCATGTATGGAAAGAGTGACCTGATTGTCTTGGTCCTCTGGTTCTGTCATTTCAGCTTCCTGTTGGACTTCAACTTCTTCCACCTCAGGTTCTTTGTCCAGCTCCTCGGCCCCTTGTAGCATGTGCACCTTTTTGGCAGCACACTGGTGCCCTGGGTGGTATCTGTCACCACATTTCCAGCAAGCTCCAGGTACATTCTTGTAAGGCTGTGGGGCTAACCTAGTTTCAGGGGGCCTTGGTAGGGCTGGTGGTTTATGCTGTTGTCCTGCACTCACCCAAGGCTTCTGGATGTAGGCTGCCCTTGGTTTGACTGCTTCCATCAAGGCTTTGAGGTTTTGCTCTTGGTATTTGGCTTGTTTAATAGCTGAGTATAGGGTTAGTGGCTCGAAGGAACGAACTGCTGACTTGATCTCCGGTTTTAACCCTGTAAGGAAGCTGGAGACATAAAAAGCTTCATTGTTGTTGGGGTGAGCCTTCTCCATTTTTAGCTTTACCAGCTCAAAAGCATCCTGGTAACTTGCCACAGTGCCGGTCTGCCTTAACTGAGATAGTTGTTGCACTACATCCTCGATCTCAGTTTCGGGGAACCTTCCTTCAGTTTCTATGACAAACTCTTCCCACGGAATGTGGGGGTGGTAAGGTATCCAGTTTCGATACCATACCTCCGCTCTTCCTTTGAAATATAGCCCTGCTAATGTCACTTTTCTGTCGGCTGGTATCTCGAAGATTTCGAAATATTTCTGGCATTTAGAAGCCCACAAGTTTACTTCGGAGCCATCAAAATGCGGTAGATCGCATTTGGGTAGCATTTTGTGAAGGGCAGGGTTGGGTTGGTATTGTGGTTGGGTGGTTGTGACTGGTCTGGTGTGGGCACTGCCCTGCTGAGTGACTGCGGGAGGTGGGTTTTGGACAGCAGGTGGCGTTACCGTAACTGACCTGGCTGGGACACTGCCCTGCTGAGTGACTCCCGCCTGAGGAGATAGAGATGAGTTGGCCATCGGAGAACTGGCCGGTGGTTGTTGGTTAGACTGCAGGTTTCTTATCATCTGAGTGAGGGACTGGTACATGCTCCTGTTATCTTCCAGAAGGGCTTGGTGGCTATCCATTTGATCCTTCTTGAGTTGGTTCTGCTCCAGCCTTACTCCATCAAGTTTTCTCTCCTGTGCTTCTTGCCCTGCCTTGGTTTCTTCATGCTGCGCCAACAACATTTCATCCCTTTCGTTCATTCTTGTGGTGAGGTTCTTTAGCTGTGCTTCGATTGCCTCCATTTTTCTGGTTGTCTGAGATTTGACCATTCAGGTGGTTTTCCGGCCGAGGTTCGGTGGCTCTGATACCACTGTCAGCCTAAAGGCTGCCGTAGAAAATTAGAAAATAAGAGAAGGGAAGAGGAGAGTAAGGAAGAAGTAAATTCTGTTGATTATATTTTTTGATATTCCTTTTGGTACCTGCTGCTA
>CAOJCR015360220.1:0-12296 GCA_948330485.1 Euphorbia neoarborescens
TTTAGATTTCGAAAAATCCAAGAGAAGAGAGGGAGGGGAAGAATCGGCCAAAAGAGATAGAATAGGCTAGGGTTTAATTATTATCCAATAAGATAGAATAAGAGAAGAATTAGGAGAAGAGAATTAATAGGGATATTTGAAAAGGAATTAGAGATAAATCCTAGTTTATGTTAAAATAGGAATAGAATAAGAAAAGAAAATAATAAGATAAAAAGGCCTTATTTTCGAAAAATCAAGGTGTAGGAAGAGGGAATTTCAAAATAAAAAGAAAAGGAAAAGAATAGGAATAACAACATCTAAATTACCCAAGACCATGAGAATATGGTTAAGTATCTTAACCACTAGGCTAGTATGAAATTCTTGAATTAAAATTGAATAGAAATTAATTAAACATGGAACTTCTTAACATATAAGCAATCAAATTAAAAGATAGAGCAAAGATAATATGGAAAACAAAACTAAGGAACTCGGGGCGTTACACTTGACCTTAGGGGATGGCACTTTATAAGGCCTTGTTGAATTAAGCACCCTAATAATTTAGCATTCAGCGAATATCCTACTGACTGACTCAACCCATAAGTTGACAAAAGTTCTCTTAGTAGCTTGGTTTCCAATCTTTGGCAGATGGTGGCTACATTCACCTTTGGAGTAGCTTAATTCACAGAAGATGACGAGCTTGCTTGTGCTATTATAGATTGTCCTAAAGAAGACGATAATTTGCTACTGGTGTTAATAGATTAGCTTGAGGTAGTAGTTGGACCTACTTTGATACCAGGGGAAGATTGGAAAACTTGAGCCCCTTTGCTCTGTAGGGCTTCACTTGACATTTCAAGGATAATACCTCCAGCTCTAAAGCAGTACATCCAGCTCTTATCTCGATAATATCTATAACATTATATATTGTAGCTAAATTGACATCATAGGCTACTACCCTGTTCAGGATTTAGCCAAACTCCAGGGACGTCAAATAATCAATAAGCACATCACATTCCCTTTTGTAATTACTCCATGTAGATCCATCCCAAAGATTTTCCTTCCTGGTCCTGAATCCTTCATTATTTCTTTGATAAATTCCTTCCCCTAGGACATCATGTAGATATAAAATTAATAACAAATGTATTTTAACTGTAAAGTTATAGCATGTGTGGAAACATAAAAGTCTGTATATATAAAAGTGCAGACATGTATGAGAATATGTTTTGGATATGGGAGAAATGGACCAGGAACCTAAATATCATGCACTGATATGAACTTTAGATGTAGTGAATTAGCATGTATGGACGTGTTGGGATGTCATGTATAAACATGCATCTCCAAAATGGGTGGCATGTATCAACATACCAGAATAACATATATGAACACATATTGGGACAAATTAACGTGTACAAACACGTATTTGGGATAGGATGGACTAGAATGTATGGACCTTTTAGGCTATCATGTATGAATATGCATATGAAGAAAATAGTCTAGAATGTGTGAATGCACTTTAGAGAACATGTATGAATATGTATCTTAAAATTGTTCGGTATGTATGAACATAATTTAGAAAACATTATGAACATGTGAGATATGCATAAGTGTGAATGAGAAAACCTTTTTAAAAAAATTAAAAGAGTGGGAAAAGGGTTGTTTAAATTAAGCTTAAAAGGTGGAGTCTCTTAAGCGGTATTTTGGAGTCACCACCTGATATAATAGCTCTTGCCAAGAAATTTTTATGGCCTTTTGGAGATTTGCTTTAAGCTGTATATGAAAGTCCAAAGTACCACTACTAGAGATGGTTCTGAACAAAGACATTAATATTCAATTTCCTTAATGTAGATTTACCAAATTTAAGGAATTTAAGCATTCATGGTTTAGACACAACATTTTAAATTTTAAGTAGTTAAAGGTGAACGCTCATCCTGGAAAGCATAAATAAATGTAGAAAAGTAAATAAATTAATTATACAACTCGGGATGCAGCAAATCCTGACTAGGGGGAAGTATAATAAAAATCAAAAGCGAATGGAATACAAATTTCCTAAAATATAGATTTCTAAGAAAGAGGTAAAATCCTAAGCATACATTTAGGAATGCGTTAAGTTCCTAAACATATATATATAAACCTGCAAAACAAATGTTAGATAACATGTTGGACTCAAACGGATAGACTCATAGTTAAATAAGAATTAGGAAGAGATGGTAGCTCAGGATCTAGCACAATAGGGGCTAGCCAGTTCGACCCAACTAGTCATACCATACCGCTTTGGGCTGCCCGATGGATCGATAAAGCCCACTAGTTATTCCATGTAAACATGCTTAAGTAGTTTTCAGTTTAGAAAAGCATCTTTTACATCTATCTGCCATATCTTGTAGTTATACCATGCAACAATGGCCAAGAGTATCCTTATGGATTTAAGCATAATGACCAGTGAGAAGGTTCATCATTGTCGATTCTGTGAACTTTCATGAAACCTTTATCCATAAGCCGCCCCTTAGAGGTATTATTAGCCTTGATTTTATAACAGTACTTGCATTCAATCATCTTAGCACCTGCAGGTGGATCAACCAAGTGCCATATGTGGTTATCACACATAAATTGCATTTTTGATTCCATCGCCTTGTGCCATTTATCTAAATGTCTTCTAGAAATGACCTCTTGATAGCTTTTGGGTTCTTCCTGGTCCAAGATCATAAGATACCCATCATTAGTCACAAGAAATCCATATCTCTCTAGCTAATGATGAAGCCTATCAGACCTTCTATATCCTGTCTAACTAGACCTGCCTCTTTAATTTCCTGTGGAGCTAGCTCAGTAGCTGAGTCCTATTATAAAGGTTGTGGATATTGAACTTCTCTAAGCTCAATGCTACTTCCACTATGTTTATTGGAAAGGTAATCATCTTCCAAGAAATGAGACCTTTTGGATATTAACACCATGTTCTCATCTGGGTTGTAGAAGTAATAACCCCTTGTTTCCTTGGGGTAACCCAAAAATAGGAATTTTGCCGATTTGGACTCTCATCTGGCACTTGTCAATTTCTTGACATGTGTAAAATAATCCCAAATACTCAAGAAAGAAATATTAGGCTTTTATACCTTCCATAGTTCATATGGTGTTCTTTCAAATGCCTTACTCGATGTACGATTCAACGTGAAAGCAGCTATCTCGATTGCATGCCCCAAAAATGAGGTAGGGAGCATCGCTTGACTCATCATTGAGTGAACCATGTCTAACAGTGTCATATTCCTCCTTTCTAACGCACCATTCTACTGTGGTGTTCCGGAGGAGTGAGTTGGGATAGAATCTTGCCCTCTATGAACAATGCATCAAACTCTTGGCTCATATATTTTCCACCTCGCTAAGACCAAAGTACTTTAATGTCTTGCCAAGATAGTTTACTACTTGTGAGCACCGAGATTTTTATCCTGAGATGATGATGAAAATGGCATTTGTCGGTACTTTTACTCGTTTTGTAATTTTGCATATATTGATTTAAAGAAAATTTGAGGACTCTGGTATCCATACCACAAGACCCGAACCAAGTGTTTCGTAAGTAATTTTAAGGCAACAACCCTTCATCTTAAGCATATGAGTGCTTATCGATGACCTAGGTACCATCCTACAAGTGCAAAGTGTCTTCACTGTAAGGTACTATTCTTGCCTAGGTTGATCCTAGTACATCTTTTTCAAAGAGTCATTGATCTTGTAGGCATACTTCTCCATGAACTGCTTTTGCAGCTCGGAGACTATAATACGTAGAAGTAGACACATGACATCACGATCATTGCGAACATGTTAATCGTATAGTTCATATTGTACAGCATTTACTCCACATCCAGATGAATACTCCGATGGTAAGGGCCTATCTAAAAAATATTCCATCATTTCTTATCGAAGAACTATTCTTAAGTTCCTCGACCAGTCCAAGAAGTTTGTTTCAGATAGTTTCTCCTTATCCAGTAATGGACGTAGTAAAAAAACTACTATTTTGTGCAACCATTATGTAGATTTCAAAAGCTCTTTAAGATTTCGAAAGAAAACTACAGAGAGAAGAAATAAAATGAAGAGTTAGAAATAAAGGGCTTTACTGCAAAAATATTAATTAATCTATTTTTTATGCAGTTGGTGTAATTATATTGGCTGACTTTACCAAGATCCACAACACATCTCGTGATCACCCATGCTGAGCTCATTAGGTAAAATAACCACAGATAGCTTGGTAAGATAAAACTATTTTATCCTTTCACAAAGAACTATTGGTTTGATGGGTTCATAGCATATTACCCATTTATGCTCATACTAAGACTTTCACTAGAAATCTGTAGAGTCAAACCTCTCTTCACTCGTTTACCATACCTAGATCATAAGTCTATTTGTCGTAGATCTATTGTCACATTTTATTCTTTGACACTAAACATATGATAATGATCTTATAATCTTAGAACTAAAATCCATCCAATATTTAAACCCTGTATGTCAAATTAAGCAACTACAATATAGTTAGCTTTGGTACTGACTATATTGCAATCGTTAATAAGAGGACGAGACGTGAAGTCGGGAAGCACTTTTGAGGGAGTCCCTATTTTATGGATTCATTTTAAGCATGATAATGGCTTCGCATATATAATCACGTGTGAGAATATTAGCAAAACTTTATTTAAACCATACAACAATATAAAATATACATTTTTTAAATAATACAAATAATAGTCTACAAGCTTTTATAATACATCACTAGTTAATAAACTAATAGCCTACACTATTACATAAATCACCAGCTTGGAGTTCGGACTTTTTTGGTGTCCCACCATGGCTTCCACTAGGTTGGGCTTCCATCTCGGGCTTTCCATATCTTGGACTTGATGTAATTACAATATTTTATAATTTACAAAAATAAATAAATAAAATACAACAATTTGTAGGGGATATTTCCAAAATAAAATGAAGTAAAACAATGCTCGTAATTAAAGACCATAGATACCAAAGCACATAAATACAAATAATGTAAATGTTGCGTACATTCATAAAATATATGATAGATTTTAATGGCGAATAAAAATTCTAAACATTCTGGTTTTAATTTTGTGCAGCTGTTATTTTGAAGGTCAATATTTTTTACCATTATGAATTGGCTTAATTAAAAGCCCATAGGCTTAAGTCGATGCTCCCACTGGAATTAGGAATGCCATAATCTATAAAATCTAGCTATCCAATCACAATCCATACCATGGGCTATTGAGCCAACCATCGGTCCATACTCAATAATATATGTGATATAAAATAAAATATGCATGTCAATTAATTTTACATACATTAATATTACCTAAAATAATAAATTTATATGTTGGAACAACTCGAAAACTCAAGACCCACAAAACAAAAATTAGGTTGGACTCGTGTCGTTTGGCCTGGCACACCTACCATCACGGGACGTACCACCTTCATGCACCACTGACTCGCTACCTCACAAAAGCAACCAGCAAGCCATCCCAAAGTCGATAGCCAGTGCTTCTAAACATGGGCTAATTGGCCTACTAGTTGTGCTGGTTTGCACCCATCCACAGGCAACAGGAATGGGTACCCCGTGCACTAGTCACTGCCATTCACATGACTATTGCACCGTTGTAAGGTGGTATTAGTTATATGGGAAGCTTTTGATGCCCCGTTTGGGCAACATGTTCCAGCAGCTGAAACCACAGGAACTACATCTTGTTGTGCGCTAATAATTGTAAGATGCACACCACTGTGAGCGGATGACCTTTTAAGGAAAGAAAAATCGCTTTTTAATAATTGAGTTAATCATGGAAAATGAGTTATTTTATTTTTGGAAACAAAAGGGTAACGAAAATGAGAAAAACGTTTCCTAAGGGGATGAAATAATCCTTTCCAAAACACCTCTCGCCTTAGAAGCGATCTTAAGGTTTTTGGAGAAATTTAAACAAAACACGCATGTGAATGTGGGTTTAGGGGTTTTAATGAAAAAGTAATGAAAATAGAATTGGGTTTGGAAAATGATTTGGAAAACAAAATAATTCCTAAGCAATTAAGGCATATTCTTTTAGCAACACCTTTCGCCTAAAAAGGGAGATATGGTTTCCAGGGAGAAATTTCTTAATTCAAAAGGTGTGTGATCTCGGGCTTAGGATTTTTATTTTTGAAATTTAAATTTAGGAAAAGAAAACAAGTTTTAAGAAATTCAAACTCGAATCTCTAAAAAATGACATTTGGAGTCGGCACCCGGTTCCAAGCTCTACCGGGGAATTAATTTACAGTATTACTCGGATCCTAAGTCTCGAATCCAAAACCATGATCCAGAGATTTGGTTCGGACAAGGCATTTACTCATCCTTTTTCAAAACATATCTAAGAAATCGACAACATTTTAAAACAAAGCATTTTTATTTTGAAAACCACCTAAATTGATTATATTTTGGATTTGAGGTGATTGGGCACACAAAAGCGAGAAAGAAAGTGGTAAAAATATACACATTATTTACAATCCATTCATACAAGCTATACTACGGGGTACATTTGTTGAATTAGGGATTGGGGAACATTCATCATATACACATACATGCATAATTTAGAGCTTGAAATCAAACACATTGCACACATGATACTTGAAATGGACATGCATCGAGAATGGAGAGATACGATAGCTCGGGGTTATTTATTTAGGGGGTCATTTTATCCAACTTGATTACTCATATCAAGATGGTTTGGGTCGAAAGATGGTCTCGTGACGGCCCGAAAACACATTTTGTCATTTTTGGATGAGTATTGTGGTAATTGTTATTTCAAAATACTTTTGGATCAATCTTAGTTATGGACATGTAATTTTTATAAGTCGAGCATCCGGGAAACAATTCCCTTTATAGAATGGTGTTAACGGCCCTAAACCCTGCTTCTTGGCTCGATTTTCTAGAGACAAATGTGTATAGCATAAAATTAAATCTAGGTCACACATACAAATATGTAGCACGTACATACATCGGCACCCATCGATTTTCACACTTCAAGTAAGTAAATGTGTAAATAAATAACAAAACATCACGAATGATGCATGGTCGAAAATTTTTTGTTTACAACACATTTATGGAGAAAAACAACCTTTTCATCGAGGATAAACCCAAATTTGGTAACAAAATTTCAAAAAAAGCAAGTTAGAAAAAATTTCGTGATCCACTCGGGGTCTTTGCTCGGTGAGTCTAGTCCCGAGCACAAGGTACTATTGTGGGCAGCCCTTGTACTCAAGGAGCTACTCGTCGAGTAGCTTACCCGAGTACAAGGGACTGCTGGACAGTCCCTCGTACTCAAGGAGCTACTCGTTGAGTAGCTTGGTCAAGTACAAGAGACTGCTAGGCAGTCCCTCGTGCTCGAGGAGGTACTCGTCGAGTAACTTTCTCGAGTATAAGGAAAGCCGTGCATTTTTTTTGTATATCCGAAAATCAAATAGAAGAGCCGAAGTTTCTAGGGTGATCCAGATTTCCAAATTTAATAATTTTATGATGGTGAAAACATTTTTATGCCATTGCAACATTTAATGTGGTCCTTTAGTCTCTTTGGTCTATTTAACCCATTTTATGCCTGTTTTAGTCCGGTTTTGAGTCCGTTAGTCTGATTTTGTCCGGTTTGTCTGAGAGTACTCCAAAATAGCAAAGGTAGGTCCCAAATAGTCCAAAAATGAGAAACAAGTTAATCCTTGTCTATTTTCCAAAGATATCTCTGCTCTTCTGATCAAAGCCCGATTCTTGCTTAGTTATGTTTTTTTATGACCAAAACATGTAAACTAACTTAAACATGGAAAAATAAGATGTTTACATGGCAAAAGTGAAGAAAGCAAAGAGTTTGAGGCTCAGGATTACCTTCCCGATGAGTATTTCACAAGTTGAATGTCAGAGACCGAGTTTTCTCTAATGAACTCCTCTGAAAGAATCAAGCTTTTTCTTTTTGAAGTTGTGAGCTTCCCCAAAGCTCAGAAACAAGATGGGTTCTTAGTGAATGTTTGAAAAGTGTTTTTGTGTTTTTTTTTTGTGATTGTGGAAAGATAAAGAACCAAGAGAAAATAAGCAAAAGATGGGATGAAAATGATGATCAAGATGAACTCAAAATGCAAGAGTGAGAGAGCTTTTTTTCTTCTTTTTCCTTTCCAAAATTGGCCTCCTAAAAAAATGAGACCAAAAAATCTCTTTTAAGTAACCAAACCCCTTAATGTAGGCCTCAAATCAAGGAGAACCAAGTAAATGAAACCCCTTTTTATTTGTTTAATACCAACTTGCTCCTTTTTTATGTAACAAATCCATTTTGAGTTAAAAAATTAAAGATTTGTTTTCTTTTTGGTATTTTAAAGATGACACAAAAATGCATTTTTCATAAAATGAATAAATCCCTTATTTTGTTTCCATCATAAAACAAAACCCCACTTGTTTTGGGCCTTAAAATTGTGGGCCTCGTGTGAGCTTGAGGCCCAATTGGGCCTTAAGCCCACACACCCAAGAAAGGGGTAACTCGACGAAATTGCTTGAGAAACACTTGATTGGGATCTTCATAGTGTGGGTACTAGAGTCCTTGACCTGTCTTCTAATCAACATGGGTGAATATGAAGAAGAGAAAAAGTATCAGCGAATGCCAGTTTCATCATTACCTTAGGAAAAATCCCGTGCTCACATTTTCCCCTCATGTGACAGGATTCATTAGATGAATACAGGAACACGATAGTGAGCATGGGGAATACTTATTGAAAGTCGAGCTGTCAAGGCTTGACCCACTAGGGAGCATCTCTGAAGACTTAGAACTGCTTTGGCGTTAATTGCCTTAATCCCAAGGTAGTTTTAACGTGGATTATCTTGAACCTAGAGGTGTGCCATGAACATGGATTATTCGAACTTATTGGCCTTACAAAAGTGAGATCTTCTTGAAGGTGCATGGTTCGTTGGAATATAAGTCTTGGCAAAAGTTTTATCCCTAGACTCATCTTTCGAATAAGTACGAGTGTAGTGAGAATGTATGGAGCATTGCTTTCATCACTTAATCGATTGTTTTAGAAACAAAAATTTTTTCCCCTTCGATTAATGATGAAAGTATGATGTAGAATGTATGAAGATAACATAAGGAAGTAATATTTTTATCATTCGACTGATAATTTTAGAAAAAAAAATTTTCCCCTTCGATTGATTATAAAAACAATACGTAATGTACATATGATGATTGACATGCATATGAGTGAATGTTTGAATGCATATGTGCATATGTTGTTTAATAGCTGTCTTCCTCGATCTGCAAAGTGAGAATGGATAGCTTACTACATCGGTATTTTCTAGTGACATTGAGTTGGGGCTTTGTTACGTGGACTTATAGGATTAGGCCGGTGCATCGGGATCTCTTTGGTATTGAATTCCAATCTCTGTCTGGATTAGTGAGCTAGTGTGTTTGTTCTTCTGAGCGGACGACCTTTTTATAAAAAGTTGTTTTTTTGTTGTTAATGGATTTTGAGTTTAAGAGATTGGTTTTGAAAAATGAGTTTGAAAATTGGTTCGAGAAAAACCAAATGAATCCTTAAGAAATTACATACATGGATGAACACGGGCTTTAGGATTTTGATTTAAAAGAAATCCAAATTTTAGAAAAGAAAGGATTCTAAAAGATATTCGAACTCGAATTTCTAGAAAACAATTATTTGGAGTCGCCACCCAGTTCTAAGATCTATCAGGAATTTATCACGATATTTCTCAGATCCTAAGCTCTAATCCAAAATCGTGATCCAAAGATCAGGTTCGGACAAGGCATTTACTCATCCTCTTTCAAAAGACGTTTAAGAAATCGACATCATTTTTTACGAAGTGTTTTTATTTGCGAAAAAGACTAAATTGATTTTAGTTTGGATTTTTAAGTGATCGCACATGCAAAGGCGGTAAATAAAATACGGGAAAAGTAAATAATCAGTTACAACTCAACCAAATTCACACATCCTAGCTAGGGGGATTACAACCAAATCAAAAGGGGGAATTGGGATACATCATGCATAATTATTTAAACATACATGCACAAATAAAACATTAAATAAACATATTGCACAACAACATGCTTAAAATGGAAATACAATAGGTAATGGGGAGTAACGATAGCTCGGGGTCATATATAAAAGCGGGACGTTCAATTCGAAGTGATTTATCGGGTCGAACATTTTGGGCCGAGGGATGATCTCGCAACGGCCCGAAAACAATTTTAGCTTGGTTACAAAAGGGATCAGTGATAATTTATTGTTAGAAAACACTTGGCTCAATTTTTAGTTCGGAGAAATGCAATTTTAGTGAGTGGAATATTCGGGAATTAATTCCCTCCGTTGAATGGTTCTACCGGCCCTAATACCGATATAGGCCGGTTTTCCACAAGCGTTTAAAAGTGAGAAATTAAATCTAGGTCCGAGATGTAAATAAAAATCGCACTAATTACTGACACACATCGGTCTACGCCCCAAGCAATCAGATACAAACAACAAGGAATAAAGGGGCAAGATTAATAAAATGCATGATTAAGCTCGAAAATGTCTTTTGGTCAAAAATCAAAAATCGCAACACCTTCGCCTTTCAGTCAAATTATGGCATATTTAAATTCAATATTGGGATGAGTTAAGCATACCATCAGATTCTAAATTGAAAGGGCTTTCCAACGGTATATTATACGCGTGATTCAGGTAAGAAACGAGTGAGATATCCCATTTTTAAAATTTTGCACGTACAGGTCCGTAACACGGCATGTTGGACAATAACACGGGATGTTACAGCCCTTTTCGCAATCTGAACTTCTAGAAGTGCAACATGCTGGCAAGTTATGAAAACTTGGTGTGTTCTGGGTAAAACACAGCGTGTTTTGCTGGAATTCAGCGAGTTTCGCTTGTTTTGTTGCATAAACTCGGCGAGTTATGACACAACACGACGAGTTTCAGCGCTATTTCTATTTTTTCGGTTTTTAAGCCGTTTTAACCCCGATCAAGACCACGAAAACACCCTGGGACATTTGTAAACTTATATTTAACCATTTTTAACCCATAAAATATATCTTTAACGTCCCAAACACAACTTTTAACGATCAAACATAAAAGAAAACACATTTTTGAGTTAAGCTCGGTTTAGTCCGCTTTAGTCCATATTCATGTCAGATCTCAACCTTGAAACTTCCAAAAATGCCAAGGTACATAAATGCAGACCAAATGGGGGAGATTTAGAGTTATTACATGGTCATTTACCCGAGATGTTTTCATTTTTCCAAGCAAACTTACGGTTTTTGGCTTTTCATGAAGATTCATATATTTTTCACATAAACTCCCATAAAACCATGCATGGATAGTAATGAAACGTGACAACGGGATCATTAGGACTTAGAGATTACCCTTCAAGCATATGTTCCATGTGTGGTTGAGTGGAGAACCCGAACTTGCCCCGTTTGCTACCAAACAATCGAAACAAGTGTTTATCGTTAAAGAGGTTGACTTGGCTCATGAAAACTCCCAGGACCAGAGGATTTATGATTTAAATCTCTTATCTTTGGAGCTTCTTTGAGTGTTTGGTGAGTTTTAAGTGTTGATGATTAAAAACAAAAGGGAAAGAATAAGTACAATGTGATGAACAAGATGAAGAAGATCAAGAATACGAAAGAGAGGGTTAGGATGGTTATGTTTGCTGCTGGAAAATCAAACTTGTGGCTAAAAGAAAAGTATTTATGGCCCCCCTACTTTGGACGTCCAAGGGTTTATAAAGGGAAGTGGGGTGATCAATTTTTGCCATCCCTTTGCATTAAATGCTAAACACCACCTTTTCTCTCTCTTTTTTTTCATTTCCTTTCTTTTCAATTTTGTTTCTTTTAGATCCTAACTAAAGATATTATGGCTGTAACTGAGATTTATGGATGGGTTTTTGGTTGGGTTAAGGGATTTTTGGTTTGGGTTTCAGGGTTTAAAAGGTTGGTATGGACCTAAGGTTTGGGTTGGGACCCATTTGGGTCCTAGGCCCATACATGCGTGTGTAAGCTCAACCCATTATTATTATTTGATAAACACTTAATTTGGTTTCTCATGGTACGGGTATCAGAGTTCTTGAGTCAACCAATATAGAAATCGAGGCGCTCAAAGGATATTAACGAATGTCATTTTCATCATTGCCCTAGGATAAAAATCTCGTACTCACAATTTCCCCTAGTGTGACTATATTCATTGGTTGAGTACAGGCACACAATAGTGAGCTTGGGATAACTTACCTAGGAGGTGAGCTGTCGGGATTCAGTCCCGTGATTGTAAAGTCTTCTGGGAGATAAGGA
>CAOJCR015363120.1:0-15550 GCA_948330485.1 Euphorbia neoarborescens
TCTGTGTGTGTGTATGTGTGTGTGTGTGTGTGTGTGTGTGTGTGTGTGTTTGTGTGTGTGTGTGTGTGTGAAGGGAAAAGTGATCAATTTGTAATGGAAAGTGAAGAAACACCCAAGAATAAGGATATAAAGTTCTTTAACCAATTTTAACTTGACATAAGGGAGAGGATAGGTCGAAGGGAAAATTAAAGTGACGAGAATTTAGCTTATAGTGGTAAGGCAACCTTGTGGTGTGGCTGTGAAGAAAAACGGCTCAAGATCCAATTTGGGTGTTCTAAAGGATAGTTAATTTACAAGGTCAGAAAGGTTAAAAATTACAAAGTGCATTGTGCACTTGTGAGGTTATTCATAAGGGTCTCCACATATTTAGCTCTCAATGCTAAGTGCAAAACATACATTGAGTTCTATGATCTAGAGTACAATGTGTGATTAATCCTCACAAAGACGAGGACGGATGTGAAATGTGTGCTTGGTTTAGTTGCTCATCCTATGCTCCTAGCCATAGGATGATCTAGGCTCAGAAATCTCACATTTGGTACAAAAAGGGGTGAAAAGTGTGCTTGGTTTAGTTTCTCATCCTATGTTCCCAGCCATAATCGTAGTTCAGACATTTAAAAGATAAGCAGAATTTCAAACTACTATATGCAATCCATCCTATCATTCCTTACGGATAAAACAATGCTTAAAAATGACAGAGCAAGCATAAACGGGATAATCGCTCATATCAATATCCCATAATTCCAAATCAAATGCTCAATAGACTAAGCTTGGAAACTAGATTTGGGGATAGCTAGGCATTACCGAGATTTAATAACAAAAGCAATTCAATCAAACACCAACATGCAATAAAAGCAAAATAAAAACAAAAGCATGCATAAAAATACAATAGAAAGTAGAGTAAAAGCGTAGAATACCACCCCACACCTAGATTGTACTCACTTCGAAAAGTGCAATTGGAAATAATTACAAAATAAGGGTGAGAGGCAAAGGAAGGAAGATTAGAGTCCGGAAAAGGAATAAGGGAAGAAAAGAAAATAGGTTCAAATAATAAAAGTGGCCAAGTGTTGAAGTACTCGACGAATGACTCCTCAAGTAACTGTCGGTTACTCATTGAGTATCCTTCTTGTACTCGATGAGCCCTTCATTGAGTACAGATACTGGTTAAGGCCTATGTTAGACGGTTTGACTCATCAAGTAACCAACCTCAACTCAATGCGCAATGGAGTGTTACTTGTTGAGTAGCCAGCCAAGTACAGATGTTATACTCGATGAGTACACCACTATGCTAATTAAGTACAGACCTTTTTCACCTCTACATTTTTTTATATTTCCCTTATCTTCTCCTTAAGCCGATTCTAATCTTCGACCCATTGATGCTTACCTACAAAACTAAATAAAACACATCACAAAAATAAAAAACAATAAAAAATACTTTATAGGTTACCATTGTTGTGTTCATAGTCAGAACAGCTCAAATTTTTCCATACTTTCGTGTATGTTAACCATCTTGGAAAACCACAATTTTCTTCGATGTATAATTAGATCCTTCAGGATAATGTTTTAGATGATGCCATTTACATTTTGACTTCCCTCCAGAGTAATTATCTCAATCATACCGGAAGGATATCTGTTCATCACTTATGGGCCGATCCATTTGCTTTTTAGCTTTCCTAGGAAGAGTTGCAATCCAGATTTGAAAAAAAGGACCTTATCCCCCCACCTTATAACTCTTACACACAACATGATGATTGTGCCACCTTTTAGTTTTCTCCTTAAAGAGCTTTGCATTTTCATAATAAGCCAGGCCATTTCATCAAGGTCAAGCAATTTCTTCGATATATTGTCACCTGCCATCTGCATATCAAAGTTCAAAAATTGCAAAGCCCAATATGCCCTATGCTCAAGTTAAACTGGTAGGTGACAAGCTTTACCAAAGACTAAACAGTATAGAGACATGCCAATCGGCATTTTATATGTCGTCCTATAAGCCCAAATTGCATCATTAAGTTAAGCCTCTAGTCCTTTCTCAATGCACTCACGACCTTCTTCAAGATCCATTTTAATTCCCTTTTACTTACCTCAACTTGTCCACTGGTTTGAGGATCATAAGGCGTAACTAATTTATGTGTGACCCCATATTTTGTGAAAAAGTGAGTCAAATAGTTTGTAGCAAAAATGGGATCCCTCCGTCACTTATAATTTCTCAAAGGGTTCCAAATCGAGTTATTATATTTTTCTGTAAAAATTGGATAACCACTTTTGCATCATTGGTCGGTAATGCTACTATGAGCGAACAACAAATTTTAATGTTTTCTTCTATTTTGAAAATTTAAGTTTTGGAAAAAAGGAGTCTTTTTTACTTAAGCAATTAATGATGAAAACGAATCCTTAAGTGATTAAGGTTTATTCCTTTAGGAAAATATTTCGCCTAAAAAGCGAGATGAGGCTTTCATTGAGAAATTCCTTAATTCAAAAATGCGTGTGAATGCAGGCTTAAAGATTTTATTTATGAAATACAATTTTGAAGTAAGAAAATGTTTTCGAAAGAAATTCAAGCTCAAATCTCTAAAAATGATATTTAGAGTCGCCACTTGGTTCCATGTTCTACCGAAAATTAATTCACATTACCTCTTGGATCCTAAGTTTCAAATCCAAAACCGTGATCTAGAGATTGCATTTGAATAAGACATTTACTCATCCTTTTTCAAAAGATGTTTAAAAATCGACAACATTTAAAGACAAAGCATTTTTATTTTGAAAACCATCTAAAATTGATTTTAATTCAAATTTAAGGTGATTGCGCATGCAAAATCAATAAAGAAAGCGATAAAAATACACACATTATTTACAACCCAATCACACAAGCTACATTAAGGGGTACATCAATTGAATTTAGGATTGGGGAACATTCACTATACATACATCAACATGCATAAATAAATCGAGTTTAAACACATTGCACACAACATGTTTAAAATGGACATGTATTAAGAATAGGGAGAATCGATAGCTCGAGATCATTTATTTAGGGGCCGGTCGATCCAACTCGATTAGTTAGGTCAATGGTTTGGACTGAAAGATGGTCTCGTGATGGCCCGAGAACATTTTTTGTCATTTTCGAGTGGGATCGAAGTGATTGTTATTTTAGAAATGCTTTTGGCTCGATTTTAGTTATTTAAATACAAATTTTTATAGGTCGGATATCCAAGGATCAATCCTCTTCATTGAATGGTGTTGGCGGCCCTAATCCCGACTTCTCAGTATGGTTTTCTAGATGCAACCGCAGATAGCACAAAAACAAAATCTAGGTTACATATGAAAATATAAGGCATGTACATTTATCGGCACACATCGGAATCACATAAAGTAAATAAAGGCTTAAGTAAATAAACAAATAGTAAAATGCTCCAAGATGCATGGTTCTAAGATTTGTTTTATTTGTAAAACATTTATGGAGCGAAGAACAACCTTTTATAGAAAAACAAACTTTTATTCCAGGATAAACCCGAGAAAAAAGGAAAGAAAAATTCAAACATGTGTAACAAAAGAGGTTAAGGGTCAAACGGGGTCGAAAATGACAAGCTCAGCCTCATTGGGTAGAACTAGCCCCAAAGCATGAGCTCGTCCTTGGAAGCACAAACTCACACTTTTAGAGACCAGCCCCAAAGCATGAGCTTATGCTTTGGAAGAACAAACTCGTGCTTTTGGGGACCATCCCTAAAGCATGAGCTCGTACTTTGGAAGCACAAGCTAATGCTTTTAAGGACCAGCCCCAAAGCATGAGCTCATGCTTTGGAAGAACAAACTCGTGCTTTGGGGCTACCCATAAGCACAAGCTCGTGCTTTGGAAGCACGAGCTCCTTCTCTGGGTCTGCCCAAGAGCACCATTTTTGCACTTTTTGCACTTTTTTCCCCGTTTTATTATTTTGAAAGACTTAGAACTTAGATTGGGACATAAAATTACTTTAGGAGGCTTGGGATACAAATTTAAATGTTTTCCATGGTGATATCTGAGTTTAGAAGTTATTTAGAGTCCAATTTTACAACTTTGCAACTTTTATGCTCAAAGACTCCTATATTTTTTTCTAACCTATTTGTTAGTCCGTTTTAGTCCGATTTTGATCCAATATTGTCCATGTAGAATCAAAATCAACAAGGGTACATCCAAAGTGTCACAAAAGAGAGTTTTTAGTTATCTTTATCCGTTTTTTTCAAAGTAGTTTACATATTCCCGGCCAAAGGCCCGATTTTTAGTTTATTTGATTTTTAATGAACAAAAAAAGAACAAAAAGCACCCAAAACATGCAAACTACCCTAAACACACATGAATGACACATTTATATGGTGAAGATGAAGAAGTGAAAGAGTTTATGGCTCAGATTCTTACCTTTCCACCGAGTATCCACAAGTTGGTTATTTGAAAGTCCGAGCTTGCTCCAGTCTTTTCCCCCGAGATCAAAACACCCGAACTAAGTATTTTTTGCTTGAATATGAGTTGATATTAGTGAAAAACCCAAGATAAGTGGATTTATTTATTAAATCTCTTGCCTTGATGTTCTTAGAGATTATTTTTGTGTGCTTTGTAAGTTTGGTTTGAAAAGGGATTTCTTTTATTTATTCTTCCAAAAAGAAGATGGAAGAGATAAAGATTTAAAAGTATAGATATAAGAGAAAAGTAAAGTTAAAGAAGATAAAGGATGAATCTTGGAGAAGGGTGAGGGTTGAAGATGAAGATTAAAATTGAAAGGAGAATGGAGGTGGAAGAAGAAGATCAAGATGAGTCAAGATGAAGATGAGGATGAAAGAAGAATTATACAGAATATTCTTTCTTCCCTCGCTTTCAAAATCGTGGGATCCCCCCTATAATGCCCAAATTCTCTTTCTTTATAACTAATCTAAAAGGTTGTCCCCTCTTTCTCCTTAGTTAGGTCCCACCCCTCTCATTTTTGTCCCCTAAAACATCTTTTCTTTTGTTTTTATTGTCCAAAAATTCTAATTGTATTTTCCTTTTATCACATTTCTTATTCTTATCCCATAATTCAATAGAAATGCATTTTTTATTTTATGGTATAAATAGGGGTTATTTGTATGTCTTTTATTTTTGGGTCATGAGTACGTTGTATGGGCCTAAGGAATGGGCTTGTGCCCAATTAAGCCTTAGTCCTACACACCTATGTTTTCACTTGGCCCAACTAAAAAAAATGTTCAAGAAAACACTTGGTTTAGGTTTTCGTGGTGCCGATACCGGAGTTCTCGAACTTTTCTTTTTAATCAACATGAGTGAATATCAAGGTGGGAAAAAGTATTGGCGAATGTCGGTCTCATTATTTCCTTAGAAAAAATTCCAGTGCTCATAGTCGCCCCTCGTGTAAGAGAAATTCTCTTTCGACTAGAATTTTTCAAACATGGAGTGAGAATATCGTGAACTGACTTGCATTCCTTAGCCTCTTAGTGCTTCGCATAAGGGGTAGGAACTCTCAGCTGCATTCGTCCCTTCATCGAGAACTGCTAATTCTTCCTCTTAATCAAAGGATCCGTGCATGCCTTTATCCCCATGCTTTGCATGGAGTGTTTGTTCCCTCTAAATTCTTAGGCTTTGTGCTAAGAGAGTAAGGTTGTTTCTCCCGCATTGGTCTCTTAATCGATAGTTTTAGGAATAAAAAAATTTTCCCGTTCAATTAAGAGATAAAGAAGATAGAGATGGTTTGGACTTATTGACTATTGTCAGTGACCAAAAGATTCTGGACTTATTGAATATTGCCAGATGATTGATTGATGAATGGTTTAGACTTATTGACTATTACCGGTGACCAAAAGATTCTGGACTTATTGACTATTGCTAGATGATTGATTGATGAATGGTTTGGACCTATTGACTATTGCCAGTTACCAAAATATTTTGGACTCATTGAATATTGCCAGATGATTAGCCATTCTCAACTCTGTTTGACACTATTATAGAGTGTGTGAGCTGATTCCTTTCACCGACTCTGCAGGTGATAAGCATGTGTCTGTGCACAGCGTATGTATATATATAGAGGTTTAATGCATGGATTTATACAAGTATCCATGGCGAGACTCCTCGGGACGTCTAGTTGACCATCGGATGAGTCACATGCGAGGGAGTGAAGACATTAGACGTGTTGAGGTCTGCTTGATCGGGGAAGTCAATGATAGTCAAAATCGATTTGTGCTCTAACTTTTGCTAGACTGCCGAGAACCTCTCAATTTTTTTTATTAACAAGCTGATCTAAGTTTTTCTTGGACCACCGAGAGCCTCTCGGTTTTCGCCCCAATGAGCTTAATCAAATTTTTGCCCGATCCGCTGACAACCTCTCATTTTTGTCCTGACAAGCTATTATTATTATCTTTTTTTTTCATTTCTTTTTTTTCTTTCTTTTTTAATAAAGTGTCGCGAGATATAAAACAAGACAAATGAATTTACTTCTATGAGGATCAAGTTCAAGTTACCCCTTTAGTTCCCTTGATTACACCCATTCCTTATACATGTGATTTGAGGCTTTCACGTGAACTTTCATTCAAAAGTACTGAACAAAATAAAATTCATTGATGAAATAGACCATGGGAACTGAATGTTTCAAAAGTGATCTACATTTCTGATCTGAATTCTACCACTAGGCATCCCTTTTTGGATTTTATGCTTGGTGAACTCTCATTTTGTCTGCCTTAATTTTTTTCTGAACTACCTTTTCAGTTTTTATCTTAGCAGGCTGGTTCTTTTACAAATTCAGGGCGGCCATTTCTTTTCTCACTGAATTCTAAGTGCAATGAATCCAGCAGGCCTTCATTTTGTAGCCTTTACACTTGTTATTTCTTTAGGGGGTCTTGGTTGATGGGATTGGAGAATTTATTACCATCTAGATCGACGATCATAACTTCCCCTTTAGAGAAGATCTTTATGACGACGTAAGGCCCTTCCCAGTTTGCCTTGAATTTTCCCCTAATATCGGTGTTAGTTGGCCTTAATTGCTTAAGAACTAAGTCTCCCACTTGTAGAGGCTGTGGGAAATTTTTGAACTTCTTGTTGTAGGCCCGAGCCATTCGTTGTTAATACAGCTACAAACTGTGTAATGCACACAATCATTTTTCATCTAAGAATGCTAGCTGCTTATATCTACCCCTGGCCCATTCATTCTCCAGCAATTATGCTTCTAATGCCATTCTGAGCGACTAAGTTTCAGTTTCAATAGGGAGCATTGCTTTCATTCCACAGATCAGAGAGTAAGGAGTTTGTCCCGTGGGCGTTCTCATACTGGTGCGGTAACCCTATGGTACAAGTGGTAGTTTGTCTACGCAATCCCAGTAGGTGGTTACAATCTTACTCAGAATTCTCTTTATTGACTTATTCGGTGCTTCCTCTGCTTTATTAGATTGTGGCCTGTAAGGAGAAGCTTTGTGAAGCGCTATTGCTTATCAAGCTGGCAGGTCTGCTGTTTCAGCCTGAAATTACACCCCATTGTCTTAGATGATATGTTGTGGATCCCGTATAGAGAAAATATTTGCTTAGAAATGAACTTTGCCATCTATTTTGCTGTCATTGTGATATAGGACTCTGCTTCCACCCATTTCAAAAAGTACTCAACTGCCACTATTATGAATTTATGTCCATTAGAGATCGTAGGTTTAATTTCCCCAATGATGTCAATTCCCCAAGTAGAAAATGGCCAAGGGGTCGATAGGTTTTATAGTTCAAGTGGTGGCAAGTGGTTGAGGTTACTATGGATTTAACATTCGGGACACTTTCGAGTTTCTTCTACACAGTCAGTCTGCATAGTAAGTCAAAAGTATTCCATTCTCATAATCTTCTTAGCGAGGGCTAGTCCATTCATTTGGGGACCGCAATCTCCAGAATGGGTTTGTTGCATGACCTATTGCACCTCTGCTTTTTTTCAGACATCTCAGAAGCAACCCATCTACTGTCTTTCGAAACAACTGATTCTGAAAACATCGGTTAGATTGTCAATATCTTAATTGTTACCTTATCTAATGTTGTAGCATCAATTGGGAACAGACCACTTTGTAGGAAAGTCTATATATCAAAATACCAGGGTTTGTCCTTTACTGTAGCATACTGAACTCTAGCTGTCTGGAAGTCGGGTACTGAGCCTGTTTCTACTACCAGGGGCTTCATTGGATTCTCTACCGATTTCTCCTATATGGATGCCAAAGTTGCTAATGAATCTGCCATCTGATTATCATCCCTAGGCAGATGTTTGAACTTACAGGACTGAAATGTTGGGCTCTATTCCCACACAGTTTCCAGGTAGGGTCGTACATACTCTTCTTTGATTCCCATTCCCTATGACTTGTTTAATGATCAATATGGAATCACCCACGATGAGAACATGGGATGCTTAGAGGTTTCGTAGTGCGTCCATCCTGAACAAACAAGCCTTATACCCGGATCTGTTGTTAGTTATAAAAAAACTCCAAGAGTTTCGATAAAGGGATGATTTCTCCTTCCAATATGGCAATGACTACTCCAAGACCTACCCCTGTTCTATTGACGGCCCTGTCGAAGAACATTACTCATCTAGGAACTGATTCTTCTTTAATTGCAGCTAATTGTTCATCTAAAAATTCTAAGTTCTCTTTATATTCAGAGTCTGCCGGTTGCTGTGCAAGGAATTTAGCTACTTCTCTCCCTTTGATCACCTTTCGGGTTACATATTTTATATCAAATTATGATAGGAGCAATATCCATCTAGATAGCTTGCCGACAAAACTGGGAGCCGCATACAAGTGCTTTATGGGATCAACCTTGGCGACTACTTGAATTTGGTAAGACTGGAAATAGTGTCGCAGCTTCTTTGTCAGCCAAACTATTACTTCACATGATTTCTCAATAGAGTATATCGGGCCTAATAATCTAAGAACTTCTTGCTCATATAATATATGGGATACTACTTCTTCATCTCATCTTCTTAGACTAGCATCGCCCCTACAGAATTATCCTCGATGGCCAGATATATGATTAGAGGACTCTCGGGAACTGGTGGTTCTAGCACTGCAGGATTCATCAGATAGGCCTTTATTTATCGAAGGCCACCTAACACTGATCGTTACAAATGACTGGCTGAGTCTTCCTTAACAGTTTGAAAATTGGCTCACATACTGTGGTAAGTCTGGTGATAAAACGAATGGCATACTGTAAGGAGCTGAGAAAGGCTCTAACTTCTTTTTTTGTCTTTAGGTCTGGCATTTCCTATATGGCTTTAATCTTATCAGGATCCATCTCAATGCCTCATTGGCTTACAATATGTCCCAAAAGCTTCCCTGAGGTTACACTGAAGGCACACTTGCTTGGATTCAGCCGTAGGTTGTATTTTTCTATCCTGGATAGGAATTTATCAAGTACAACTGTGTGCTCGGTCGTGTATCAGAATTCACTAACATATCTTCAACATAAACTTTCACTTCTTTCTGCATTATATCGTAGAGAGGAGTACTCACTATCCTCTGGTACGTGGCCTCGGTATTCTTTAACCCAAATGGTATTACCCTATAGCAGTATGTTCCCTATTCTATTACGAGGGCGGTTTTACCCTTATCTAAAATCGGCATCAAGATCTGGTTATATCCTGAGAATCCATCCATGAAGAAATACATAGATGATCTGGTGGTACTTTCTATCACCATATCAATATGGGGCAGCAGGAAATCATCCTTTCACGATGCTTTGTTCAGATCCCTAAAGTTAACACAAACCCTGACTCGGCCATCTTTCTTAGGTATTGGCACCATATTAGCTAACCACTAGGGGTACTCTACCACCTCAATAAACTTTTCCTATAACTACTTTCTAATTTCCTCCCTAGCCTTTTCGGCCTATTCTGGTCACAACCTCTGAGTTTCTGCTTTACTGGCTTTGTATTTGGGTTAGTTAGAATTCTGTGCTATGTAATATCTCTATCCACTCCCGACATGTCTTTATATGACCATGTGAACACTGTTACATGCCTACCAAGTGTAGCTAGTATATCTCTCCTTTCCTCAGAAGTCAGATCGGAAGAAATGTATACCATTTTTTACTCGTTAATAGTTCCAATGTTTATTTCATGTAATGATGTGTTATTTATGCTAAACACTTTGCATGAATGCACATATGAATACATGAAATAATAAAAATATATGTCACAGAGGTAAGCAAAAGCAGAGTTCATTTCATTAAATGCCTTATAGGCTAGACTGTCAATATTAAACAAGTTTCCTATATACATTACATAATTTGGGGTCTTAACCTCCACAGGTGGAGGGTCTTCAGCTGCTGGTGTTAGAGCCTCCTTCACTGTTTCTTTAGTTGATATGGCTTAATCTAGAGGTAGATCTTTTCCAAAATTTTCTTCTAGAAACTTCTCTCGAATCATGTTAAGTATATAAGTCCTTTGTAGGGCTTTGCCTTTGATCACTGCTATAGTAATCTCTTCTGCCTTGACCCTCAAAAGTGTGTAAACCTCCTTCATGGTACTGTTGCTCTGAGTCAACCTCGATATATGGTTATCAGTGTCTTATATATAGCATCCACAGCATCTGACATCCCGTGAGGGAATCGATTGCCATCATTTTCTGCTTTTTCCTTGGCTGTTTCTTTCTCGAAGGCTATGGGTTCCTCAATCACCTCTTTTAGAACATCATTGGTATAGTTGACAATATCATTAAAAATTTCAAAACTGGGGAATACTTCTCCTAAGTGCTCCATGGCTTCTGGCTCTCCATTGTACAATGGCTCACTGGGTCTGATAAAGTTAACGTACAGATAATCCATCATTTCCTTCTTTCTAGTTAGAATTTTGAGGAGATACCCCAGCCCTTTTTTGTGCTTTTGGGTCAATACAGATACCGAATCGATCCTCCCTTGTAAATTTTTCCCAATGCCACGACCAGGTTGGTAGTTCATCCTTTAGAGGTACTTGCAAACCCATGCTCTGACCGAGAGCACCCTATCCTTCTTCTGTATCTAAGTCTTCGATCCCAGTTGCTTTTGATATTTGCCACTTGAAACCCCGCAGTAGGAAGTTCTGTATTTGCCAATACAGCAAAGAAGCTAGGTTGATCAGCCTCTATAGTCACTGTCTTGCCATCTTTGGGTAGCTTGATCTTCTGATGGAGTGTAGAGGATACCCCTCCTGATGAATGGATCCACAGCCTTTCCAAAAGAAGGGAAAAAGTCATAGGGATATCTATATGGTGAATAGCATTTTGGCCTGCACACCCTGGACTTCTACTTCCATTTCAAAGATTCCCAGGACCGATCTCTTACTATCATCATAGGCTCAGATGATGGTGGTGCATTTTTGTAGCATTTCCTCATTAAGTGATAAACGAGGCAGGATCTTCAGTGGGCAAATATTAAGTGATGACCCTTCATCAACCATAACGAAAAGAATTTATCCATCCATGATTTGCACCTTTAAATACATTACCTTATTGTGACTTCGGCCTTTAAGAGGCAAGTCGGCATCTGAAAATACGATGACGGCCTTTAAGAGGTAAGTCGGCATCTAAAAATACGATGACAGGGGTTTTCTTTCTAAGTATCAAATCTATCGGTTCTCTTTTAGCCACACATCCGATCAAGTTACACACCTCTTCAGGGGAAGACAAAGGAGCTATCAATTTCCATTAGCTTCTTGACCACCGCCTGTCTATGCCTTGTAGATTCTTTCAACAATTTCCAGACACTAACCCTAGCTTGCATTTTCTTCAGTTGGTCCACTACTGTATCATCCGTAATAACCAACGGAGGATATGAGACCGTGGTGGGCAGGGCCGAAGGTATGTTTTGCCCTGGTAGATCAGCACTCTAATTTTAACCCATTGGCCCACTACTCTACTGTCTCGATGGATTTCCTCCCCCATTCTGACTGCCCCTTCCTCTTAATCTTAAAATCCATCCAAAATGGGTTATGTTGTTTACTTTCCAGTTCTTCATGCATAGGAATACACCCGCATTCAACAATACTGGACATGGCATCTGTTTATCTATGCTTCTCGAGTCCTCTTGTTCTGAATCAATCTCAGTTAGATTGATCTTAATTGGTTTGGGTTCAGGGGCAATTTCGGAGTCTTCTTTGCTAACCAAGGGAACTTCATCTTTGCTCTCATCAGATTCAATATCTTCCAACTTATCCTCTTCAGCTGGCTGGAAGTGGTCAAGACAGTTTTGCCCATGGCATCTTCTTTTCTCTTAGAGATCTCGCTCATAATCACACTTTCAAGTATATCGGACTAAACTTGTTTATCTATCCTCCAAACCTTGGCAAAGGATTGGTTTAGGTACTAGGCTTGGCTAGTGATGGCTCTTCTAAGCAGCCTTTATTAATGAGCTTCTGGATTTCCCATAATAGGGTTACACATTCATCCGATGGGTTCCCGGTTATGATATGGTAACCGTAAAAGTTATCATTGTGTTCTGGGGCTGGAGGAGTATATGTTCTGACTGAACTGAGTAACCCTGCCTTCTTGCACTTAAAAAAAGATCTTGGACAAACTCATGTCCCATGGACTAGAGATCTATCTTCTTCCTTACCGCTCTTGGTTGTTAATGGCTTGGATAATGGTAGACATATCCACGTTAGCCACTGATGATGAACTCGATTTTGAACCTAATCCTTGGCCTGCAGGTTTGTAGTTGGTAGAGAAACTTTGAGGCTTAAAGCCCAAACTATGTGTCCGCATTGGAAAAACTTCATATTTCTCTACCCTCTTCCCCATTTCCAACACTTCTAGATAAGAGCTGAATGTTCTGTACCACATATCTTTACGATATACCTCCAAGCTACAATCCACCAGCTTGATTATCAACTCAAAAGTCAAAGGCTTAACTGCTAAGCCATTTATGGTTTTAAGCCATCATTGGTAGTAGTCATAGAAGGTTTCTTTCGACTACTGGTATACAGCCCCCAGGTCCTACAGAGAGGTTTTAAACTTCGTGTTGTTGTAGCCATAATTATCGATAAACGCCTTAGACAATGCTTCCCAATCTCTCTTGATAGCTTCTATCTATTGGTTGTGCCAACTGATAGCTTCTCTACCTAAAGTGGTGGGAAAGATATGTGCAATTTGATTCTAGCTCAGTCTGTCCATAGGCAGTACGGTAACAAACTGGGTCACATAAGATGTTAGACAACCCTTGCCTGTGTAAGTGGGAAATCGGGGCATCAAGAAGCCAGGTGGGAACCTTTCTAGTTCGATGGCATGTAGATCTCTAAGATTAGCATACTTTAACTCTTTAAATTGTAACATCTTAAGGACCTTTTGTAAGACCTCATGCTGGTCTTTTTGTTGTTTCTGAAGCTGTTCTTGAATAGAAGCTTGCCATGCTGCTAACGGCCCTATGATTTTAGCCTCTCGTATTTCTCTTAGTGGGGATTACCTATCTGTCGCTTGCAAAATAGATGGTCCTTGAACAGCTTGGGGCATCAGGACCTCATTCTGGGCTAACGTCTGTACTGGTGTTGGGTTGGATGGGCCTAGCCTAGGGACTCTTATAGATTCAGAGATTGGCACCATCTTACTAGCCAACAAATCTACAAATTGATTTGAGTTGACAAATTTTGTTATCATCTGATGAATATCTGCTTTGGTAACCCCTATTTTAGCCGCCTCATTTTCCTTAGGTAATACCGGGTTACCCTATTCTGGATTCAAATTTGCAATATTATCTATAACTTTAAACAGATTTTACGATTATTCGGCTAAATCTGGAATCTCTTTTAACCCCGACACGACTCTGCTTATGCTTGATTCTAACTCGATTTTGTTTGATGGGGATCCTTCCCATCTCTAAACTACACATTAAATAGCAAAGTTAGTGTGATGCATATTGATGTGCGAAGTGATTGGACACTTGGTAATGCAATGCGAAGATGCGTGCCTGCTTACAGAATTGAGAACAGCAATTATTTTACATTATGGACCTTGAAGGTTCATAACACGATTTGTAACCGCATGACATGATCAAATGTTTGAGGTCCTTTTTGGAACCTTAACATTGGATGTTATGGTCTTCCACCATGTGAAAATGATTTGCTGAAAGGTCTCCATTTTGGAGCCTTTCCATGATGCACTCTTCGACCATTAATATGAAAGGTCTCCGTTTTTAAAGCCTTTTAATGATGGGGTCTTTGACCATTATTATGAAAGGACTCTGTTTTTTGAGCCTTTTGATGATGCAGTCTTCGACTATTAACGTGAAAGGTCTTCATTTTTAGAGCCTTTTGATGATGCGGTCTTCGACCATTAAAATAATTTGATGAAAGGTCTCCATTTTAGAGCCTTTTGACGACGCCATCTTCAACCGTTGAAATGAGAGGTCTCCATTGTGGAGCCTTTTGATGATGCGGTCTTCAACCATTGACATGAAATATTTGATGAATGATTATGGAATTTCCAAGAAAGAAATGGAATTCTAGTGAATGATATGCATTTTTGCATGGCATAGTACTTAATGAAAGACATATCATTTAACTTGAGGGCGTATGACATGGCATTGCATGACATGGAATTATATGGCATAGCCTTCAAAGTATGTTCGAGTGATGACATTTTAACCACACAATATAGATGCTACGCAAATTGCATTTCTAATTAATAAATGAATTATCAGAAAGTGAAACAAAGCTTGCTTTTAACATATTCATTAAAAGAGAAAAGATACAATGATCACTTCCCAAGTTTAAATGTAAAACTAGCCCTCTCTTTGTGAATAAGTAGTGTTCTAATTCCCTCTATCCAAGCTCCATACTTTTCATCTTGTTCCACCATTGATGGGTTGACATCGAGTCTTTCAAAATGCAAGTCACGAGCCTACCTTTTTATGAATATATCACACCATCCTTCCATGTACTCTATTTCTTCTATTTTCAAGACCAAGGTGGGACCAGTTGTTGGAATCCGTACTGTCTACGCAGCATTAATGCTGAATAAAAAGTAATTCTTCTAACTCCTAATAGCTTGATATCATGGTTCCATATGGATACCTGAACGTTTGTTATCTTCCACCAAGGACATGTCCATCGGATGTCTGAGTAGGTCAAGTTAGATAACTTGTGAAGCTAATCTTCTTTGCTTAGTTGTGGTGTTCCTGGAATGATAAAAGGTCGCCTTTTGAATGAAAGTGGCATTTTGGTGGTCAATTAAGGAAAGCTTTTTTAACAACCATATTTGGAGGATAGCTAGGTGTGGACCCATGTGTAGATCTTAAGTTTTTGAGTACTTGTTCAGGGACATAAGTGTTTCGGCTAGGATAAGGGCCATGGGTGATGCATCTTTGGCCATCTTGGGGATAACAGAAGCTAGTCGAAATGGACAGGTACTGTAGGGTAGTCCCAATAGTTGTTGAATGATCACCATACTTACCATATTTAGCTAGCTAGGGTGAGTATGCGAGATAAGGGAACACCTTTCTAAGACCTTTATCAAGTTGAATCCCGTGGTGGAGGGTCCTTCCTGAATTAATGTAAGAAAGGTCTGAAACTCTTCTCTTGGAAATAGGAAATCTCTAGCCATATGTTCTGGATGCCCATAA
>CAOJCR015365030.1:0-10617 GCA_948330485.1 Euphorbia neoarborescens
TAAAATTTTAATAATGTGTAAAATTCACTTTTTTTTATAAATAGGATAGCAATAAATTGAAATATTGTGGTTCAACAATATTTAATTTTATTAGATTTAATTTTAATTTATCTATTTTATTACTGTTAAATTGTAAATTGAATTTGGTTGGCAGTAAAGACATAAAATATTAAAATAACAGGAACCAGAATTTAATTTATACTGGTAAAAAAATTTCTTAAAGTTTGTCCGAACCGGAGAATGCGTCGGAGACTGAAAGAAGATTCGCGGGGACAGTGTTAAGTTAGTAAATAATGTATTTGACCGGCGCAAGATAGCATTAGCACAGCGCGGGGAAAAAAACTGTGCCTCAAAAACCTCCCAAAACCCCTCATTTTGTTCATTTCTTTGTTCCCTTCGTTCTTTTTTGCTTTTTAACTCCTCTTAACATGTCCAAGCCGCTGGGTATGATCAAAGTCCATGCCTCCAATCCCAAGGTTTGGGTGGTGATCGGCGTCACTGTTGCGGGGATCGTTGTGCTGGCGGAGACGCGGAGACGCAGGATGAAGGCGATGATGCTACGCCGTGAGGATTTCGGAGCTTTCGTTGAAAGATTCGTGATACTTCCTTTGTCTCAGCCGCCTCCTCCCGCTGCTAAGCAGTCTCTTTCTGGCTTGACCTTCGCCATTAAAGACATGTTTGTATCTGTTTCTGTTCTGTTCTGTTTTCACTCCCATTGTTACTTTTATATAGTTACCCATGCTTTTTTTTATTTTGAATTGATTCTGCGTCTATTAATTTTGTTGTTGTCTTTCTCACCAGAATTATGTTTGGTATTAAAGTGCTTCTGTTTAAGAAAATTTGAGAATAAAGCATTAATTGCTTTATTTTTGTGGGTGTGTGGCAGTTTTGATGTGAAGGGTTATGTAACTGGATTTGGGAATCCAGACTGGAGGAGAACACATGAAGTTGCTGATAAGATGGCAGTGGTAGTGACTATTCTATTGAAGAATGGGGCTACTTGCGCTGGCAAGACTGTTATGGATGAATTAGCAATGGGGTAAAAGTTTTTCTCTTTTCCTGTTTCTATCTTTGTGTGCGAGTTGGAAAAACCTGTGCTCAAATGTCTTGTTTGGTTATGGAATCAGAATAACTGGTGAGAATATGCATTATGGAACTCCTGTCAATCCTCAAATGCGTTCATTTGTCCCCGGTGGTTCTTCTAGTGGAACAGCTGTGTCGGTTGCAGCTGAAATTGTTGATTTTGCTGTGGGTAAGTCTTTATCTTGTACTTTTATTTGTTCAATTGCAATTTTAATTCAATGAACTGCTCAGAAGTACCTTCCCCACAATCACTACATTCAAACACATGGTGACCTTTTTGTGATGTTATCTGATTGCTTAAGGCTCGCATAACTTTTACAGGTACGGATACAATTGGTTGTATTAGAATTCCAGCAGCATTTTGTGGCATTTTCAGCTATCGACCATCCCATGGGACTATTTCTATGGCTGGAGCTATTCCAAATTCACAAAGCCTGGACACTGTTGGTGAGAATATGTTTACTTTCCGCTGATAAAAAAAATTATGGAATAAAGAGGTGACAATGGGCTTGGTCTAGCCAAACCTAATATATGATTAGGGAATACTCCATATTGGCTGCTTGCTTTTTTGTTATGATTCTCAATATAGATCTTTTAGAATAACTTATAAGGAACAAACATGATTTGAAAAAAAGAATTCATATAATTCACCCCATTAGTTGGGACTTGGGCTTGGTTGTTGTTGCTTTGGAATAGAGTCATAATGCTGGAGGTTTCAATTGTCAGGTTCTAAAAAGCTACTTGTACGTTAGTCGGACTTAACTTCTGAATGAATTATCTTAAATTGTTCAGATTTAGTCCTAGTAGTCAGCTTATTGAGAGGAGCAGGAGCTCAGTAGATATGTCATTGGGATTCAATTTTAATCACCTTGGCGTCCAATTAACCTAGCTTCAATGATTAATTGAGTTAGTTTTGAGTATTTTTTTTTTACTCATTTCAAGCAGTTGATGAGTCTGCTTGTATTTTAGTTTCTTATCATTCTGTAAGCTAGGTGCTCGAACAAAAATCCATTACATTTATTGTTTTTTGCACTTTGTGAGAAAAGTCTGATTGATCTCTGATTTCAGTTTATTAGAATTTTTTAAAGGACTAATTTTAGTGTAGAACTTGGTTTTAGTTGAGTATAAGTTAGTTAAGTACTGTTGCCTTTGTAAGAAAGGTCTAATTTGATCTCAAATTTTAGTTTATTGGACTTTATAACATGACTAATTTGATATTAGCATAGAACTTGGCTTGATTTGATTATGAGTTTGTTAAGTATTCCATCGAGTCATACTGGAATTACAAGGTTTTAATATAGTTTTGAGTGTAAACATTCCAGTGCTGTTGGATCAACTAGCCCTTTTTGAAAGGAAACAACAAATGCTCAAGGCTGTACCGGTGATGTATATGGATAAGCTAGACGAGGGATGTGTGTGTGGGTATGTTATGCTAATTATAAAAGATGTTTCCTTTCTGCACTCCCTTAGAAATAGAGATGCGGATTCTTAATTTTTTTTGAAGGAAAAAAAATAGGATTATATGTGATGTCTTACGTTATGCTGAGTAGTTTTGTTTTGAATATAATACTATGACATTATGAGTTTCAAGGGATCACATTGTTCTGTGATCGATGTTTTACTTATCAAGACTAAGGATTTGAAAACCTGCACTTGTGGTGTTCTGAACCAGAGCATTTTATACTTTTCCTTTGGCATTATTTGAAGTATATTTGACAATTGGAATAAATTGATTATTTTGTTATTTGTTTGTGCTCCTAGCCGGCCAATATCACAATCAATTGTAAAAACTTTCACTGTGTTTATGGTGCAATGCAATTTGTTTCTTTATATGTTTTTTGAAATCTTTACTCATTTTTATTCCCTTTGTACCCAATACCATTTTTGTTTTTGACTGTTTGTTAATACATTTTTTAGGCTGGTTTGCACGTGATCCTTCTATGTTACATTGTGTTGGACATGCTTTACTGCAGCTGAACACTATGGAATCTAGAAGGGTGAGGCGCCTTGTTTTTGCTGATGATCTTTTTCAGCTTTCTAAGGTTCCCAAGCAGAAAACCGACTATATTATTGGCAAAGCCGTCGAAAATCTGTCTGGGTGTAAGTTGCAATGCCCTGATATAAGTTTCGTAATTATTCTGTATTATTTTATTTTTCAATGGATTGTCATTGCTATGGCATGAACAGAGTATAATAAGAAACAGAGTATAAATAAAATACAGAAATTACTATTTTTCCAATGTAAATCTTGTGTTTTGTATTGTATCATGTTATTTTATTATTATTATTATTGATAGATATGAAAGATACAATGTTATGATAATCTCCTCACCCAGAATTGGTAGGGACAAGGGAGTTAAGAGAATATTGTGCTTATATTCTTGTTGAAGTTGCTATATTGTTTTGTTGATTGCACAGACCAACCTCCAAAACATATGAATTTTGGTCAGTACATCGCTTCAAATGTTCCAAGTCTAAAGGGGTTTTGTGAACAATCTACAAACCTACCAAATGGGACATCTGCTTTAAAAGCTCTCTCTTCTGTCATGGTTTCATTACAAAGGTGCTCCTGAATCTCTCTATTCTTTTTTTCCCCTTATAACTTCTTTCTCCTTTGTGGATGCATGAATCGATAAGTTGACCACCCCCAGTATAGCATTTAATTATTGTCTTTCCTGGCTGGCTCATTTTCTGGTTCATGAAAGTTATTCAGCTCAATAAATATTGCTATTGCATCTGAAAAATAGAAACTTATCTGTCTCTTGGGCTTTCCATTTTTTTGGTTGTTTTCTCTTTGATTACCAGAATTGAAGATTGATGTAGCCCCGCCAATTGACTTCAGTTATGCCCTTGCTTTCTTTCTGAACTAACATCTTCAATTCATATACTACTTCTCAGATACGAGTTCAAAACAAATCATGAAGAATGGGTAAAATCAGTGAAACCCAAGTTAGCGCCTGATATCTCTAATAATGTTCTTGCAGCTGTTAATACTACATATGAGAACGTAAAATCCTTATACAAGGTCAGGTCTGAGATGCGAGCAGCTATACAAAATCTTTTAAAGGTATCCCGATTTTCATATATCTGATTGCATTGAATTCTTGTGATTGAAATATTCATGTTACTGTCTTGTGTGTTTATGCTTATGGGAGAATTAACTGCAATGCCAATCATGAGATTGTCCTCCTTGCTGCTATTTAGCTGGTGCTTGTTAACTTAAGTGTTTCTGTTATTGCCATCTAAATTTTAATATTGGACACCGTATGGCGCACCATTTTTTCTCTAAATATGGGAAGTGATCAATTATTGAATATACAAATGATTTGTGTATTGTTTATTTGACTTGATTTGAATTTTTTAGTTTTTATTTTGGCTACGAAACTTCATACATGAACATCAAAGAAGAGATGGGATGTTTAGTTTGTACATCATATAGATTTAACATTAAACAAACATTATAGATATACAATGGCGTAATGCATCATTTCCTCCCCTACTCGGCACTAAAGCCGACATGCGCCCCTCAAGTTCCAAGTGGTTCAATTATCTCCCCCAACTTGGCAAAGTAGTTCAATTATCTCCCTCACAATGACATGGCGAACCATGATTGATTTGACTTTTCAAACTTCGTTTTAGATTTGGGAGAAGAAACTGTCTTTTTTGCCAAGTTACGAGACATAACTGAATTACTTTGTCTAGTTGAGGGAGGTAATTGAACTATTTTGCCAAGTTGAGGAGGTAATTGACTCACTTAAAAGCTAGCGACAGATGGAGACATTAGTGCCAGGTTGGAGGGAGAAATGATACGTTAAGTCATACAATAGATATAGTATGAAAACAAAAAGAGATAAATATTGAAGACATAATTACCAGAACCTTTGCTTTTCTCTATACTGTCACAGTATGTTGTATTCTCTCTCTCATAGATGTTACTAAAAAACATTTGCAAATGGCTTTGGTTGTCTTCCTTAGTTAATGGGATTCGAGCCGTCTTAGTTTAGGTTGGTATGGTTGATTATCTCTATTTGTGTGCTTAGCGTGTTTGTGTATCTTATGCTCCATGGTCTCTTATCAATCTGTTCCTTTTCCTTTATTGGTCTCTTATCAATCTCTTCCTTTTCCTTTATTGTTTAGGATGATGGGATTTTAGTTATTCCCACGGTTGCGGATCCTCCCTTGAAACTTAATACAAAGAAAGGGCATCTTGCAGAGTCGCAAGATAGAACATTGATATTATCAAGTATAGCAAGCATGTCAGGATGCTGTCAGGTACATAGCATTTTTAACTTCCATTGAAGGCTATTTTTTTGGTATACTGTTCTATTTTTTGTTCTTCATTTAAATGTTTGTATTTTGCTATCAGGTTGCCATTCCCTTGGGAAAGCATAATGATTGTCCTGTCTCAGTCTCATTTCTATCATTCCATGGAGCTGATAAATTTCTCCTCGATGCAGTTCTTGACTTTTACCCATCTCTTCAGGAACAAGTTCGCTTTAGTTCTAATTCTGCACCATTGCCAGAAACCAATGGAAATATGGATGCCTCTGAACTTTTGAAAGAGAAGGTTGGTTTAACAGATATGTTTTTGAAATTGAAGATTAGTGCTTATGAAAAGTTCATGTGTCCTTTTTGTCTTCCTGATATCCTATTTTATGGCGTTAAATAGCTTACATTGTCAATTGATTGAGTCACTGCTATAACGTACGGATAAATTTCTGAACACATTAATTGGTGCAAAGGGAGTTTCTGAACTATCCGTGCACAGTTTTTCTGATATTACACGTTGACTGAACTAGTACGCTTTTAATGAATTCATACCGATAAATTGGCCGATTGTTTATATCTGAATTTGTTCTTAATTTGTCAAGGAAAAAAGTAAAAATTGAGCCTGTGTATTCTACACCATTGCAAGGATTTGTAAGTTAAATGATACAATTGATTGGAATTAGTTCTATTCACTACATCAGTTAGAAACGTGAGTCCACATTTTGGATGCTTGAAACTTTCCTCAAGTAATGGCATGGCCTGCCATATTTTGAAATTCTTTTGGGAATTGGAAATAGTTTGCTTTTCATTTATATGATTATTGGACTGCATATCTCACTGGACCTTTTTTAGGTTGCCATCTATCATTTTGGCTTTTGATTCCGCCAAGGAATATGATTAGAATTGAGTCTGCGCGAGGTCAATTGTCATACTTGGTCCTCAGTAATTTCATTGAAATTTTAAGTGGCCTGTGTTTCCCAGAATTCTTGTCATGCTCTTTTCTTCTTGAAAGTTCTTTTGCCTTAGTTGTGCTTGACATTTGTGTGACATGGAGGGGAGAGTATCTTTGTTTTGGCATTTTCTAGTTATGTGGTGGCGTGAATGTTTTGCAGTGGTCTGTTTAATTGTTAAAGTGTTTGATTTGTAGCCTACGTAAGGTGTCCAAGTACACATCTGATGGCTTCCTCTATACTAATCATCTATTTCAATTGTATAATTTTGTTTCAGTATCTGCTGTTGGGTGCATTAGAACTTGCATAATACCAAATTATTAAGTAATGACCCATCAAATTTTTTTACTGATTGCCAGATATTTTGTTACAGGGGAATGCTGCATTTAAGGGGAAGCAGTGGAATAAGGCTGCTAGTTACTACACTGAAGCCATTAAACTGAATGAGAAAAATCCAACTTATTATGGCAACTGGGCCGCAGCTTATTTGGAATTAGGATGGTTCAATCTTTATCTGATTCTTAAATTGTATATTCCACCACTTTCTGTTGTGTTCATTGATTTCCTTACCCATTTATTGTGATAAATGCAGCTTTCAGCAAGCAGCAGAAGACTGCACCAAGGCTATATCACTTGATAAGAAGGTTAGAGGATGATACTATGAGATTGTTTGGTTTCAGCATTCTTTCATTAGACCAGCTCTCTTGTACTCTTTTACATTTGTATACGAGTACAGGAAGGACAGTTTTTGCACGACAATACTGTCCTTTTCTGTTGTTTTTTTAAGCCTTATTGTGGATTAATATGTGAGGGCGAGCCTTTGGTGCAACGGTAAGTTGCTCCTTTGGTGACCTGTAGGTCACGGGGAGTCGTGGAAATAGCCTCTTTGAAAAAATGCAAGGGGAAGGCTGCGTACAATGTGCGACCACCCTCCCCCTACCCCCGCAATAGCTGGGGAGTGCTTACGCACTGGGACACCCTTTATTGTGGATTAATATGTCTTCGACTACCTGCGATAAGATAGGTTATTAACATTTTATTTAATCCTTTTGGTTGTGAAAGTAACATCTGAATGGGCATAAAATGAGCCCTGGATTTGAACTGTCCAATCCAATTGTTAATTAATTTCTTATGTTATGGGGTTCATTATATTACTTAATATGAGGGCAGAGGGGAGGATCATGAATTCTACAATGTATGCTTGCATTAGTTGCTGATGTCAGTACTCCATAGTCCAAAAACTTTATTTACTGCATTGTATTCTACCTTGCTTAACCTATATTTTGACAATTAGCCTTTTCAAAAAGCCCACTAAAGGCAGGTTTAATTGCTTGTTTGTTAATATGTAAGTGCATGTCTGCTGTCATCATGGATAGGCGAATGTGAAAAACAAAATTAAAAATGGTGAATGACTTCACTTCAGTGGACACTGGTATGTTGAGATTCATGGTAAAAATAAGCATTTCTTGCAAGTTTGTACATTTTGGCTTTTGATAACTTGGATGATTATTGCGGTTCTCATACATGTTGCAATTTTTTTCAATGCCAACTTCTTGACTGATGACCTGCATTTGCATTGTAGTGGATTCAGCAGTATTATTTGGTGACCTGTAGGTCACGGGTTCGAGTCGTGGAAACAGCCTCTTTGCAAAAATGCAAGGGGAAGGTTGCGTACAATGTGCGACCACCCTCCCCTTACCCCCGCAATAGCCGGGGAGTGCTTACGCACCGGGGACGCCCTTTTTTTTTATTCGTGTGAGAAGGAGAGCGCAAATATATTCAGAAGTTTTGATGTTTTTTTTCCCCCTGGCAGAATGTGAAGGCATATCTGAGGCGTGGAACAGCTAGAGAATCACTGCTCTGCTATAAAGAGGCTGCTCAAGGTAACTCCTATTTTCTGCTTTTTAACTGTGTAAGTTGTGTGTCCCTCTTAGTTTAGGAAATTTGGACTTCTTTTATGGAATGTGGCATGACCTCTTATCGGCTTTTAAAAAGGAAAAATTGTCATAATGCTAAATTTGCTGAAAATCTTATTAATTACTGCCAAAATAAAATGGTTAAAATCGAGTGGTTGGCAATTCTAATGATCCGAGGCCAAAACAAATTTCTTCAACCTCTAAGCAATTTTTGTAGAGTAATTGTGGACAACTGCATATTCTCTTTATTCTATTAGGGTAAACCATCATTTTAGCCGTTAAAGAATAGGGCTCTTGACAATTTGCACCCTAAAGAATTAATCTCTCTAAAAACACCCCAAACGTTACAAAAATCATCCAAATTACCCCTTTTTAACGGAAGCTCCATGTTGGCAATGACGGGTTCCACGTGTCATCAATTTTTTCCACATCACTGACACGTGGATGACACATCATCATTTGATTTTGGGGTCTGCAAATTAAAGAGCAGAGGACAGTAAGAAAAAAGAGGGAGTCGATTAGGGCTGGCTTCTTCGATATTTGGGGGTCTTCGATTTTCAGGGGGGGATTTCGATTTGTGAATTGGAGGCCATTCTCATTAAGAAAGAAAAGAGAAAATCGACAGGAGGGCAGCGATTTTTAAGAGAGAATCACGAAGGGGGATTTTGGTTTCGATTAAGAGCAAATTTCAGTAGAAGAAAAGAGAAGAAACCGAGGGCGGTGAACAGAGGGGGTCTCTGGCTGGATTCTCGAAGAAGACGGACCAAAGGAAGACCGAGATCGGCAGCCAGCAGTGAACTCAAGGCTGCTTTTCGGGAATCAGAACTGAGTTCAGTGGAGAAGACGATCCGAGAGCTGTGATTTTCAGAAATCACGAAGGAGAGCTGCTCTGCGTTTTGGTCTAAAAGAAAGGGGGCAATCTGAGAAAAATCGAGGGCTGTCGACGGTGATTGACTAGCAGCCTAACGAACCGAGGGGGCTGTCAATCGACGGTGGAGACGGCGATCGGAGGCTGTTTCTGGGATTGACGGCGATTCACAGGAGCTACAAATTTGGAGGAAAGAAAAACGATTTTGGTCGGAGAGAAATGGAGATAACGACTGGTGAAGAGGTAACAGCTCCCTCTTTCGTTTCGTTTCGACGTTCCCTGTTTTTAGCGATCACCGCTGACTTCATGATGATATTCGTCTCTGTTAGATTTTCTGTCTGGTTGCGATTCCGGTTTATTACTGGATTTTGATTCATAAAATTCAATCAATTCTTCAACATATTTTGAGAAAATTGTTTGTTTAAATTTGGATTATGGAATTATTTTGGAGCTTCTCAAAATTAGAAATATACTGAACACTGCATGTATTAATTCTTTGAGCGCGGAAGAACGAAAGAGAAGAGGGTGGGATTTGGGTTAAAATTGAGATTTTAGGGTTATGTGGGTCCCATGATGATGTGTGATAAAGGTATCAGTGGCGTGGCAAAAAATTGATGACACGTGGAACCCGTCATTGCCAGCTTGGAGTTTTCGTTAAAAACGGGTGATTTGGATGATTTTTGTAACGTTTGGGGGTGTTCTCGGAGAGATTAATTCTTTAGGGTGCAAATTGCCAAAAGTCCTATTCTTTAAGGGCTAAAATGATGGTTTACCCATTCTATTATTATTCTTTTTATAAGCTGATTTTATAATTTTTTTACGAGGAATTTTGTTTTTGCAATTTACAGATTTCAAACATGCTCTTGTTCTTGAACCAAAGAATAAAGTAGCTAATCTAGCTGAGAAAAGACTAAGAAAACTGATGAGTTAGTGCTGTACAAATGATCCTCCCCATTATTTTAAAATCATCATAGTGAACTGACTCTATGTATTTTATCCACTTCGCATTTGTCGGAGAACCAAAGAGAAGTTCCAATGTGCATAGCTTTTTGATCACATAAGATACAAAACACTAGTGAATGAGGCAGTAGCTGATTGGATGCGGCTGTCAGTGTCGTGTTCTTGTTCCGGAGGATGAAGTTAAAGGTTAGGTTCTCATACTTTGTTTCCGTGTACTTATTGCTATCAGTTTTGAATATGTAATGGAAACATATTAATGACTGGCTCTCAATGCTGTCTCTCTTTGTTGATATAATGACTTGCTGCTCAATGCTGTCTCTTTGGATGTTCTCTCTCTCTTTTACATGACTTAGCTTAGAAAGACAAAAAGGGGATGGCAGGATTTTCTTTTTTCTTTTTCATACATAATTTCTTTCCAAGATTTGAAATAATTTAATCAAATTAAATAGGGAAAATTACCAAAAAAAAAAAAAAATCCTTATGTTTGGAGTTTTTTTGCAAATTAATTCTAGAGTTTTGGTTTGTTATAAATCGAGGTTTGTGGTTTACTTCAGTTAGCAAATTAAGATAA
>CAOJCR015366671.1:0-11073 GCA_948330485.1 Euphorbia neoarborescens
ATTATGAAACTTATTATGTTTTGAGAAATTGTTATTTTTGAACGTATTACTTGCTCTATTGACTCGTTTTTAAACTTATTATTTCTGAAATATCCCCTTGATTTATTTGACATGTTTTATGGAGACCTATTAATTTCGAACTTCTATATTTTCTATATGACTAATTTGAATTACTTTTGTTTTTACTTGAATCATTTCATTAAATTGTATTTTTATTGTCCGTCATGTATTCTTTGTTTAATTTTGAGCTATGTGATTGGACTGTTTAGTTACTTATCACTAAGTGGCAATATTATTTAGATCTTGCAAGTGATGTGTGATTGCTGTTTGGGCTTATTTATGGGGCTCGAGTAGAGAGTTGCTTAGAGACCTTTATGTAATAATTAAGGATGAACCTTTAGTTTGAACAATAAGTTTTAGTTATTCGAATAATATTACGTTATTAATTTAGTTAATTTTAAAGTTTTAAATTTTCCGCATTTTTGATGACCTAAACTTAGTGTATTGTTTCCGCCAATACAGGTATATAAGTCGGGTCGTCACATTAGATGTTTGACTTATTTTGTTTCTAACAAAATTTATATTTTGAGATATTTTGAGCTTAGAAACATTAAGGATAAGAAGATATGCAAGATGGAAATTCGAAATAAAAAAAACAAATTGAAAATTTTTTAAATTCGAGGATAAGAAGGTGATATCAGAACTCGAACTAGTTTTTTTTGAAAAATCTGAACGTTGGAACCCTCCCTTTAACGATCATATTCTCAAAATCTACATTTATCTACCAAAATCAATTCCCTAATCATCTATAAATACTTTCTAAATTGGTTAATCAAAAACACGTTCATATTTTCCTTCATCTTTAGAAAAATTCGTCTTTCAAAAAACCTTATTGTTCTCTCCCAACTTAAGCAAAATATCTCCATGGCACCTAGAACTAAAAACCCTGCAGGAAAGAAGCCAAGTGCTGAATCTTCATCAAGGTTAGACCTCTCCTCCAAGTATGGTGCAAAGTTTCCTATCAAATTAAAGGAGGAAGGCCAACGATTTAAGAAACTTCAAAATGTGAAGTTTAGTAGCGACTTTAAGATCGATAAAATTTTTTTGGAACAACTTGGCATACAAGGAGCATTCATGGGATTCATCAAGAATCTATCTTGGAATCATTATGTTGAAATGTTTTACCCGGTTGATAAAGAAATATGCTTGGAATTTTTTTACCTCTCTTGAATGGAAGGATGAGAACCAAATGGCTCTTTTATGCTTCAACCAAGGAGATGACTTTTAGATCAACTACGACTCAATGCATGATTTCTTTGGATTCAAAGGCACGGGATTAGTGGGATGACCAACCGAATTCAAAACGGATCCAACATGGGAGCAAATCCCCGGAATATCAAGGTTTGATCCTAAAAATTCTTCCAACAAACTTACCCTTGATGAATGTTTATTGTATCTTCAGAAATACCTAGCTATGGCCTTATTCGGAAGATTAGAATCGATAAAAGTACAAGTCAAGGATTTATATGTAATTGATACATTGTCAAAAGGAGAAACTCTGGATGTAATTTCCTTAATCTTTGATGCATTACATGCCATCTCAAGGACAACATCAAAGAAAAATTTAGGTATGGGCTCGATGTTGTTTGGTATTGTATGGAACTTACAAAATCCCAAGAAGGTTTATCATCCGAGAAAGGAAGATGTTTTTCATTATTTGGATGCATCCTTCCTCAAAAAGGCAGGGTTACTTGTAGAACACTATAGAGGACACCGTTGGAAATCATGGACAACAATATCGGGAAGGAGAGAACCCATTTCGAGACAAGCTTCTTCATCTTCAAGAAGGGGAGAACCAGAGCTGCAAAGCGAGGCCGAAACTACACAAGCAACAATTGAAGGATGGAAACAAGTCCTTAATCGATTGGATGGGATTGATAAAACTGAAGTGGATATGCATCTAGAAATAGGGAACATGGATAAGGGATTGACTAAATTTGGGAAGACCCAATCTTCATTGAAGAAGAAGTTCCTCAAATTTTTCAATACTCAAAATATTGAATTCACTCGATCACCCCCAAATTCATCCAAAGAAGAAGAAGAATAAGGTTCTTTTTGATATTATCTTTAAGGCTATGCATGAGTAGTATAGGAAAAAGATGTATGCTTGTTTAGCTTTGCTTTGAATATGTTGAACTATAATGAAGTAGTATTTCAATTTTAAAAACTTTCTAATAATCTTTTTATATCAATTTTTAAAGATTATCCACTTTATGTAATGAGGACATTGTGTTATTCAAGTGTGGAGGGATATTATGTTAAGTTTGATGCTAATATAAAAAAGTAAAAAGGTCAAAAATATTATTCTAAAATAGGCTAAATTTTTAAAATTTTTCAAAGCTTTCAAGAAATCAACACATGTTTTATCATGCTAAAGTTTTATGTTAGAAGAATAAAAAGAATTTTATGCCTATCAAAAAGAAATACATGAAATATTTATTTGTTTTTATGGATATACATACTTATATTGTTCTTGTATATCATTTCATACCAAATTACTTTTTGCTATTCCTAAAGTCTAGTTATATGTTGTCTTATTCATACACCTTTTATACCTTATTTCATTCAAATTTTAAGCTAAGAATAAATTTTATGGTGTATGGAATCCAATGTTTTAGTTCAAACACTTCAATAAAATTCAAATAGTTAGATATAAGTTGTAAATGTTAAACATGACAGAATACTTAGACTTAGTCGCATACTTATGAACTCTTTAAACATTGAAAGCCATACTTCTTATCTAGATTAAGTTGATAGAATAAAGGAAACTAAAGCCATAATACATGTTAAAAGATAAGTTAATAAAGGATGAGGGTATCATTTGAGAGAAAAACAAAGTACTTATACGTTCAAAAGGGGAGAGTGGTATGGAGCATAAAATGCAACCATTAAAACTATAAAACATATACTTTAAATTTCTTTCAAAAGATATGCAAAAGTGAGGTAAGAAAAGAGGTGAAAGGGGAGAAGTGATATGAATCATAAAATGCAATCACTTTTGAGCTTTAGAAATCTAAGTACCTAAAAATTCCTTGAGACATCTACTAAATGCATGTGAGATAAAAATTTGTCCTAAAAAGCTATCTTTCTATTCAGATGAAGTTGTCTATCATGTTCTAAAGTAAGTAATAAATATCAAACTAATGAACTAAGGATATTCTTATGTTATACATGAACCAACTATTTATAACTTATTGAGTTATATTTTGATGTTAAACTAAAAAATAAAGGATTACATTGCACATTAATTTTGTTCATTAGTATATTATCAAAGGAAATACTTGCATAAACCGGAAGATATGATGAAAAACAAGATATGACTTTGCTTGAGGACAAGCAAAAGGTAAGTGTGGCCGAATTTGATATGATGTGCAAAGCATATATATTTGGCATACAAAACAAGCATAAATATGTGTATTTTATGTATTTAACGAGCATTTTTGTGTTAAAATGTTTATTTTTTAGGTTTTTCAAGACTAAAGGTATTTTTAGGACATTTGTGAAGGATCGGGACAAACAGGATGAACTATGGATAAAAAACAAAGAAAAGTGAAAAATCAAGGGAGATTGGATAGAACTCTGTCACGATCGCAACTCCCATATGTCGTGATTGCGACTCATGCGTGCAACCCTGCCTTGAAGAATAAAAGGTGTGTCGCGATATTGGCCTCCTCTTACGTGATCGCGACCTGCTCGAAATTCTGACCGTTAAGAGCATTGGTAAACATGAAATAGCCGTTGTACTCCCACTTTATTCCCTCTAAATTGATATTTATCCATCCAAAACCAATCTCTATACATCTTATCACTTTAAAACCAATCAAAAACACTTGTAATTACCAAAAAACTCTATTAATAGCCATGAAATACAACATTTACAATAGATTTTTGTAGTGAGAACAATCTAAAGAAGAGAAAGAAAGTTTTAGAGAGAAAGACTCTATGAAGCATGAATTCTACAGTAAGAAGAAAATTCATACGAGTAAGAAGAAGCCCTTCTATTCAGAAGAAGCATCCTTCCTGAATGGAAAGGTTTACACCTCCATTAAGAAATGTAACCCTTTCCATGGTATTTCTATGTTTTCTATTTTCTATTTTGGATAATTGTTAATTATACTCTTATATTTGTTCATTTTCTTACATGAAATTCTCTTAAGTTATGACACACTTGCTTTAGGCAATCTCTATAATGCTAGACAACCATTATTTTGATTGAATGTTAGAGTTTTATTGCAAGAGTTCTTCAATATGTAAACTATGCTCTAAACATGTATTTCTAAAATTATATGGATTCTTTTGCTATTGTTTGATGATTCTTCATTGAATTCTTGGTTTAAATACTAAATATATGCGTTGAGTTAATCATTACCAAGTATATAAAGGATTAGAATGAGTTTTAATGCTTGTTTGAAAGAACAACATTGATGTTATGCATGAATGTTCAAATGCATGAAAATGACTTGTAATGTTGTATGTTGTAATAATCAAAAGACATAGAGCATTATATGTTTAATTCCTGCATGAATTTGGTTAGAGTTAATTATACCTAACCTTATACACTATAATAATCAAAAAGTGATCTTTATCTATGCATGTGAATTATAAGTGTTAACTAAAGAATTATGAGGTTAGTCTATAGAAAATTCCAACTGTTCAAATCTTCCTTAATAGAATTTAGATTACATTGAAGTTATTCTTATGTTTCTATGCATTGTTGCAGGATTCACAATAAACTAATTACTTAAAGATTACAACAAATAGAAAATATGAATGTTAAACCTACTATGTACATTTTATCTCGTAGGATCGATACTCAGACTTAAAAATCCATTTTATACTACTTATGGGACCCGTACACTTCTGATATTGTGTGAATTTATGGTAATAAGACCAATTTTGATATAAGTATATGCATGATGAACCACAACAGTACCATGTTGTAGAAAATTTGCACCAATGATGCGCACCGTTCTCTCAATATGTTATTGGATCGAGTCACAATTGTCTGGCCCGTCAAACCATCAACAATATATGAGATATTCTTCCATTCCATATAGAATATGCATATTCTGTTATGCAATTTCACAATAGCTATGACAAATTCTGTTATATCATCCAGTTTCAGCATATAACCCCATGCCATACATCATAACATCTGCCATGTCATTTTACCAGATTTTATGACATATCCTACCATTTCATATGGAGTAGGCATATTCTACCATACCATTTCATAATTACTTTATCGTATTCTTCCATGGCATCTAACTTAGGCATATACTATATTCCATGCATCATAACATCTACCATGTTATGCTAGAAATTGTATGACATTGTACCGAGTCATATGGAATAAGAATATTCTATTATGACATTTCATAAATCATATGACATATTCTTTCATTTCATATAGAATAGGCATATTCTACCATGCCATTTCATAATTACTATGACATATTCTATCATGTTATCCAACATAGGTATATACCGCTATGATATACATTATGGCATATTATTACCATGCTGTATATTTTGTGTGCCACTCGCCATACTTTCATTGGTGACTTTATATTGATTCTACTTCAATATAAAGCTTCCATGTTTATGCAGTTGGAGCCCTTCAAGCAAGCTTCCTTCTTAAAATCAAACTCTTTACATTCATTTAAACACTGCATACATAACTGTACTTACACATGGTATGCATACACAACATTGTGTTGCATCCCATATGTGAGCACACTTCATGGGTCACACATAATTACTTACATATTTTGTTGGGGCTAGATGGTGCTCAGAAATTATCGTGGCACAGTATAAACCTCTAATTTAAAAAAATGTATGGGTCCAGCCTAGAATCCTAAGTTTTATCGAACCAGTGATCTAGTTATTAAAGCCTATCAATTTGCATTTCTATACTAGATAATAAGGTAAAATAGATAAAAAGTTTTCATCGAGAAAACTTAAAGTGGTATCAAATTTCATAAGGTATCTGAAATCATTCACCGTAGTTTGATGCACGATCAGCTCCAGGCTTCAGACATCCTAGCAGGGCACCAAGAAGGAAGAACTGAGACCACCATGAAGAGATTGGGAAAAATAGTGTCGAAAAGTCCTTAGCTGACGATCACCGAAATGTCGTCAGAAAATGGCTTGTCGTATACAATTTCTTGCCACACACACTCTTTCTCTCTACAAAACTTTCTCACTTAAGAAAACACACAACCCACTTTCCCAAATGAAAGAAAAGAATGGAATTTATATAGAGAAAGGTGGAATGGCAAATTACCATATTCATCCTCCATCATTTTGTAAATTACCATTTTGGTCCCAAACGATTAATTGCCATTTTAGTCCTCTAATTTAGGTCTAATTAAATAGATGGCTTTTAACCTTTAATTTACGCAATGGTAAATACATAATTAATTTAATATAGGTTAAACTTAACTAAATGTGTTAATACAACTAAACTAAATTTGTATAAAATTTAATTTCTCCTTATAACCGTATAATAATTGATTCATACCTATAAAAATTAATTATGTTAAAAGCCATATGTAAACTATTTGTTTAATTATTTACTTTATGTCATTTAATTAATTCAATTAACTAATTAATTAATTCATTACATTGAGTAAACTTATTAATTAAATACGCTAGACCTAAGTTTTATTAAATTCAATATAATTTAACAAATCATATTCATTTAATAAACTCTTCCTTCCACATAACTCATATCTTAAACTAGATAACCTATGTTCAAGATCCTATGAGACTGTCTTTATATTGGCGGTAGGCCTAAGGCCCACTGACTACAAGTGGTTTCTAACAAACCATAGTAGCCCCTAATTAAGATAGATAAGCAACCTCTCTCATATAGATATCATCCCTGTAGCTATTTTTGGATTATCCCTTGCCAATTGATATAACTAGTTAATAGTAACTGTAATGGCTCTATTATCCTGATAACTACTAATCATTTTCTTAGTCTATAATTGATTGTTAGGGCAAATGAGTGGCCAACTCATTTGGGCGTAGCTACAAACTTACAATCCCATTTCATCAAGTGGCCAATGATATCATCTCAGTATGTTCTGAGCGGCAATCCTATCGACTTATTATCAATATACACATGTTTGATGCTCCACCCAATCATACACGTATTTAACATCCTGTTACGGACCCTTTAACGACATGTCAAGGTGTATAAGATCTCATGCTATATTATAATGATATCAAGTCTAAGGATAAAATAAGTCCTACCCAAGAAAAATTTATGGTGACAAAACCATGTCATATTTCCTGTGTGGATCCATCCAGTAACTTGTGAGGCCTACATACCCCAGATGTATCCCAGGTTTATAATTCTATTCATTCATATGACCTAGAGCAAACTTGGGGTATATATATATTTTTTTATCAATCAATGGGTACTCTATATATTACGATAGCATAAGATATAAAATATATAGATTTATGTAACACAATAATATATATGATACAAAGTATAATACTACTGTAAAATATATATAATATTTATTGCCTACAAACTAGGGCACACTAATATATTTTGTATTCCCTTCAAAATTAAAGAGCTCAAAGAAGGTCAAACCCCGATAAAAACTAAAGGGTTCATCGATAGGGAGGTCCTTAGGGTTGATATGGATCTAGACTGAGAGATCAAGAATGGGAGACTAGATGCTGATGGATTATCTCGCATCCCTATAATTTAGCCAGATCCTGAATTAAAAAGTAAGGTTAAATATGGAAAAAGTCATGGATCAAAATGCTGGTGATGTCGCTGAGCCAAAGACCAAGTATGCTGTGAGCACCCAGGTTTAAGGAGTCCTAGAATAGGTTCAATGATGAAAATAATTCCTAATTAGATGGCACTCTTTTGTTATGTGGGTAGAAATGCTCGTGATCAACAAAAAAACTAAAATCGAACCAAAATTGGACACATCAAACTGGGTGTAAATTAAACATTTTAACAATCTTGGTTTTTAAAATTGAGTGTATTTTTTTAGATTATTGGAGTATAAGGACACTCAAGGGTAAATTTTCAAGTCAATTGGAGTTTTATACAAAATTTTTAAAAATTACATTATAGTCCTTATAAAATTTAAATTACAAAATTGGAGGTCATAACGACATTTTTAGCCAAAATAACCTCATTTTTCATAGCAAAAACAATAGAGTTTTACTCTTGTGTTCATTTCAAAGTGAAAACTATGTTTCAAAAAATTGGATAGTCGGGTCGAAAACTGATCGCCTAAAAATTTTTCGATGATCGACTAGTAGCTCCAGCCAAAGGCTAATAGCTGCTGGCCACCCTTGCTTAAAGTCAGACACGTGTCCTACACGTGTTTTCCCCCTAGAATATTGCACCCCACCACCGACAGAGGATGGGTATTTTAGACATTTCCACACATTTAATATATATTAATAAAAATTTTCATACAAATTTTGGTGACAACATCATTTGGAAACTAAATCCCATTCTAGTGGGAGAAAGAGCTAAAAATAAAGAAAGAGGAAAATCGCAACCAACTGGCCATAATGAACCACTACTAGCCACCTCCCTAAAAGTTTTTAGCTAAGCGAATAAACACACAAAAGTCCTTCCTTTGTGTCCGATAAACCTTAAAACACTATTTAACCTTCGAATCCAAGCTTAAATCTTTAAATTATTGGTGAAAAATCTAGATTTCTTGGTTTTCAATTATTCAGACTGATCTCTAGCCTTTTTGCTTGTACAAACATAGAGGCATGCTCTAAAGGTATCCTTGAGAACCTAAAAATCATGTATTTAAATATTTTTGCTTCTTTGGTGTTTTGGTGTTAATTTTAGTTTTTTACGGTCAAATTAAAAATAGAACTAAAATCCAAAATCAGTTAAAATTTTAGTTGAAATCTGAGTTTGCTGGATTTTTTGGCTAAAGATGTTAAAATAAACATACCTTTGTTGATTGGGAGTTACCCGAACCAATTTAGACTAAAAATTGGCTAAAATGGACTTTTGGAAACTTTTGCCCCTAAACTTTGAATGACCTGAAACTTGAAATCTAAATCTTCCACAGTAAAAAAATGCTTAAAATTCAATCCTTATCAATCCATAGAAGTTTGGTTTTTTTGGCCCCCGGTGATAGGTTAATGTCTGTTGTGTGCTACAGTGCACAACAAGTGTCGACCAGCACCGCTAGCCTTTAACACTACTGTATGACAACGTGTAGCACTTTTTTGTGTGAGCAAGTTGCATGGTACATGCTAGAACACATAAATGCCCATGCCAGCACGTAATGATGCACAAACGCCGCAAGACGATGCGCGAAAATTTCCATTTTGCAACTATTATTCTCTTTCTGAGTTTTTATGTATTTTTGCTATAGAACTACATGTATGACTTAAAAACCCTGGCTCAGAGCTAGTCAGGGCTACTAAATAACCCCCACAATGGAAAAATGAGCATTTTTTTTTCATAAAATTGCATTTTTTTTAAAACTTACCCAGTTCACTGCTAGTATTAAAATAATTAAAACGGAGCCCACTACTTTCATTAAAGTTTAGCATAGCACTCCATAAATTGGAAAAATATTTTTAGGTCAGCTTGGGTCCACTAAATTGCCCAAACTGATTCGATCCAATCGGTCGAGTCAAACCAATCGGCCCCCTATATGTATGATCCCAAAATACCATATTTTCATACTGCTTATTAAACTTCAAATAAGTCTAATTGAGTTCTCTATGTTTTATCTAACCCTCTGTTGTGCAGGATTAGATGCATGCTTATGAAATTTACTGCTTTTCCTAGATGTATGCATATGATTTTTTTGCTTTCCTAAAATTTCTATATTTTAGAACTTCTATTTTCCTCCTTTCTCTGTAGTCGTTTTTCGATAAGGTCGGTTTTGACCTTATATTCTAGGCATTATGGAACGTTATTGATGAGTGATATGACTGATAGTTAGCATTTATACATTGTATTTCATGCATTTTTCTTATCTTTTGTGTGTTTGTTTAGTTTTTGTATATTTCATTATTTTGTGTTTATTTTTGGTTTGTTTTCATCTGAGGTCATTGAGACTGAGGATTTGTATAACTTGACCCGTTTCTTGAGCTTTGATAGTGTCGGGATTGAGATCCAAGATAGGGAACTGAAGAAATACGATGTTGAAGTCCGACTTAAATCGAGAAAGAGTACATATATTGGTACCATATTTCGAGGCAGTTGTAAGCGGATTTCAGAGTGAGTGTTCAAAGAAGAGTTAAAGATCGTGCTATGATCGTTCCAATTGGTCCAAGATCATATAAATTGGAGTTCGGATGTGAATGCTATGAAGACTTAAAGACTAGGAAGAGAAGCTGGCCATCAACTCGACGTGTTGAGTAAGGGAAGCATAACTCACTGTAAATCAAGAACTCGACATGTCGTAGTGTAAATCAGAAAGTATCGAGGAAAGAAGGAAAGCACACCGTGTTAGCCTTATAACTCGGAGCGTTGAGATGCGATTAAAGATTTGGATTTGGCAGAATATAACTCGTCGTCGTGTTAATATAACTCGATATGTTTTCATGATAAGTATTACAACTCGGCGTGTTGGAAGGCATAACTCGGTGAGTTGTTCAGTTTTTCTTGGAACGTATTTTATTTTGATTATAACTCTTTTGCAACATTATTTAAGGATGTTTTAGATTATTTTTAGGGTTTATCTTTCATTCAACTCTTATACCAAAAGCTTGATACAGTTCTACAGTTTATAATCAGAATTTCATTTCTCCAATAAAGGTTGACGTACGTGTTGTATACAGAATCTTTCGCGTTTGCAATTCACAATTCTTGATTGAATGTCAGCATTTTTATAGCGATTTTCCTACAATGTTTAAAAATCGTTAAGATCTGGTTAATTCGATTAGGGTATAAGTTTACTTTTCTCTATTCTCTTTAATTTGATGTGAGCTTACAACCTGATTATCGTTGATTGATTCATTATATCTTTCCATCTTAATTTTGTTAAA
>CAOJCR015367854.1:0-10388 GCA_948330485.1 Euphorbia neoarborescens
TAGTTTACTATACATAATAGCCCCACTAAATTAATATGATAAATTATCCAACCGAGGATTGGAAAAGCGGTACCTACCTATTATTTTCTTGATCGCACAGCAGCCTACACATATCCTCCATGAACCATCTTTCTTTTGGAATCAACAGTACTGGTACTATACATGAGCTAAGGCCCTTCCTTATGTAGTAGCTCCTCTACCTATCTCCTTAGCTCCTCATGTTCAGCAGGACTCATACTGTAATGAGGATGATTTAAAAGGACTGCCCCTGGCTCCAGTTCTATTTGGTGTTGAATGTAATGAAGGGGTAGTAACCCTACAGGAAGCTTTTTTGGAAATAACTCCTCAAATTCCTGTTATAGTGGTTGGACTATTTCTGGATAGTAACCTCTTCATCCATTGATTTGGTAGTTAGAGAAAATATACATTCTGACTCTTCAATCTCCCTCTCAAATTGAGCTAAAGATAGCAAACTCACAGTTCTCTTCTGCTCTTCTTGCTTGGGTGTAAAAACGATCTTCACTCCTTCAAACTCAAAGCTGTAAGTGTTCTTTCTATCATGGTGGAACACTTCCCTGTAATACTATCAAGGATGCCTCAGTAATAAATAACACACATCTATCTCCACCATATCACACCACACCTCATCCTTGTACCGGCTGCCTATAAAAAAGGGACTACCACTTGTTTTAAAATTGTGACTTCACCTTCCTATTTCAGCCAAGACAGCTTGTATAGTTTCAGGTGCTTTTTATTTGGAGCTCCAATTTCCTAACAGCATTACTAGCAATAATATTTTCAAACCAACCAGAGTCAATCATAAACTTATAGATTTGGGTAAAGTTTAAAAAAGTGCCCTGTGGTTTGACCTTTTATCAAAAGAAGGACTGTGAAATTTTCTGCATCAAATAGGTGTTTGTGGTTTTGCTCTGTAATCAAAAAAGTTTTACAGTCCAATTTTTTTATAAAATGAATGTATGTAGGATTCTTAACACTTATTGTATGTATAAAATGAAAAAGAAAAAAATCACAGACAATCATTTTGATATAAAAAATTTCACAATCCTTCTTTTGATAAAATGTCAAACTACAGTACACTTTTTTGATAGCGGAGCAAAACCATAACGACCCATTTGATACAAAAAATTCTACAGTCCTTCTTTTGATAAAAGGTCAAACCACAGGGCACTCTTTTGAACTTTACCCTATAGATTTTCCCTTTGATGGTGCAAGAGGACTGGAAAATATTACTGTAACACCCTGAATTTATAAAGTTATGCTTTTGGATGCAAATTGATGTTTTAATTAAGTTTTAAAGTAAGTTATTGTATGATAGTAATCAATTATGTTATTTTTTACTTGTTGAAAAGTGCTCAGGATGAAATTCGAGAGTTTAAAACTTGTTTTGGGGAGTCGATGACATTTTTGAGCCATCTGTAGAGTGATACGGGAAAAAGAGGATGTGGATTGGCTATCTATAGAGTGAAATGGGAAAAAGAGGGTGACATGGCCCAGTGTTTCGGGGAGTTGATGACATTTTTGAGCCATCTGTAGAGTGACACGGGAAAAAGAGGGTGACATGGCCCAGTGTCACCTAAAGAATATCGTGTGGATTGGCTATCTGTAGAGTGACACAGGAAAAAGAAGGTGATATGGCCCAGTGTCACCTAAAGAATGTCGTGTGGATTGATTAGGGGTGACCAGAACATCCACACGAGTGCCATACGACATTGTGTGGTATATGTTTGTCATGTGGAGTTCGTAGTTACACGAGAATTCTAGAAAAGTTTAGAAATTATGGACTTTTGACCAAAAAGTAATCATATTTAATAAACTAAGATATTTTATATTATATTAGGCTAAAATATGGATAAGTCTCTCTCTTTCACTTAATTCTTTTTTTTTTCTTCTCTCCCTTAACTATATTTCTTCTTCTCCAAAACTTCTTCTTCAAATTCCCATACCATATTTAATCTAGTTTAGCTTTAAAAATTAGTGTTTCTCTATTTGTCAAAGAGCAAGCTTTAGAAAGAGGAGTGAGAGTGAGTAAGTGATAGAGTTAAAGAAAGGTAAAAGGATGATTAGAAAGCTCTAATTGGGTGTAAGTATATATCAACTATAGTTTATGTTTTAAGTTTTCCATCTCTATATTTTGAAGTTTCTATTATGATTTTTATCATTTATATATCGTTATAGATTTCAAAAGTTTGAGTTAGTTAGAACCTATTTTATTGATATTACACTTTATGTTTGAATCCAAATATACTAAATTTTATATTAGTTCCATAAAGTAGGTTTTAAGTTTAATTCGATTTACAAAATGAATTATTCTATATTGAAGTTGTGTTAGATTCTTATGTTTCAATGTTGTTCTTAAACTCTATTATAATTCTATTAAAGTGTGTTTGAGTGATTTCTAATAAGGGTTGTTATATATAAGTCCATGATATGGCTGTAAGCCTATCTAATTGAGAGATAGGTATATAAAGATGTATTCTTAAGTCCTATCGTTGCATGGAAAAGGCAGACGGATAAGTTCATGCGTTGATAGGCGGTATTTAGGGATATCCCGGCTTGTTATTGTCATTATTGTGATGTTATTATTACTTAAGTAAGGGGGATCAACTCTAGGACAGAGGTGTTGTATTTCTTATTTATCCAGTTTAAGTTGGAACCTTTGATTTATTGATAAGAGAACTATCAGTATATTTATTTTATTATATATAAGTGTGTATATTTATTAACTATTTTCCTTTCAATTTCCTTATAATGTTTTTTTATGATGAAAGGTTTTATTTACATAGTTGATATATGCTTACTGAGACCCTTTGTCTCACATTTTTCTATTTTAAATGTTTTAGGAGATATAGCAGAAGGTAAAAGGCCTGAGCAGTAAGAACAGGGTTCGGCTGTTTGTCGCGGAAGTCGTCTAAGGTCATCCATCTACAGTTGTCTTGAAGTTTGCACCGTCATCTTTTGGTTGTACATTTGTATATGTTGTTTTGCTCAAGCTAGAATTCCATATGGTCATAACTCTGAATGACTGGTTGTGAGTGTAAGGAATTCTAGCCCTAGTTTTTGTGTTGTAAATAAAAGTTTATGGTAGGTATTAGCTTGTGTTTTTGTTCTATATTGTTATGTTTTGTTATAGAGAAACTGTTAAGGGAAAGTTTCTCTGCGTCCACCCCTCTTCTGTTAGATTTTGGAAGGGTAGGGGGTGACAATTACTCAATAGCCAGTTATCTTCTTCTACCCAAGGTGTAAAACAAGATCAACACACTACTAGAGTAGTGCCCACATCACTAACCATGATCTCCTAATCCACCTCATTGATCTTGAATTCTGTCTCCTTGCTGTAACATGCTCTTCATCCTGCTTATCATCTGCCTCAACAAATATGGCTCTCTTTTTAGCCTTCTTACACTTAGCCTGCCGGTGGCCTACCTCTCTACAGGTAAAACACTTTATTATGCTGATCTGGACAATTCTCTTGATAGTATTCTATTCCACCAGGATTGACTTTGATACAGTAGAAGTCCCCTAGATCGGGTTACAGTAGCAAACTTAGAACTGGTAAAACTTAAAGGTTTTCTCCTCTCCATCCGTACAGCTCACTGGTGAGCTTCTGACACTAAGATTGGATTAAAATCATTGAAAACCTCTCAAATTAACTCCCTCAGTCCTCCAATATAACAAGAGACCAACTGCTCTTCTGTCTCTTGGATGCCATTACAGGCAATTAACTGATAGAAATCTATGGTATAATTATCCATATATCTGCTGCCCTATTTCAAATTCTGTAGTCGCTGGTACAACAATAATCTCTGGCAATTATATGGAAAAAACATTGGAGCGAAGATGATTCTTTATCTTTTCCCATTATTTAAACTTTAGTTTACCCATCCTTTGCCGGGTAAATTTCGTCTGCTACCACCAGGCTGTCGCACGATCCCTAAATTTGGTTGTAACCAAGGGAACCCTCTTAGTCTTAAGAATGCCCTTAAATTCAAGGACCTCTTCCATTGTGGCTAATCGATCCAAAAATTCTTTGAGTTTGAGATTACCTTTAAATTTGGGGATTTTGGTTCGTAGTTTGCTCTCCCATTGTCTATCATCCTCGACTCTTCGATTTCAAATTGGTCTGTAGATATCTTCCTCACAGTCTTCATCTTCCTTATTTCTGGCCAATGGATTATCAAAATTACCATGTCTCTAGGGAAGGTGATTCTCCCTAACTTATGTTATTAGTAATTCACCCATTCTTTCAGTGAGGTGATATACTACAGTTAGAATTCATTGATTTATCACCTATGTGAGCCTCTGCTATCTTTCTTCTGTGGCATGATGATTGTTTAGGGTTTGGCTCTGATACCAACTGATGTAACGAGATATTGAACGAACCAATAATCATGCACGATATCGAACTAATAATCGTCAAAACCTTAAATTTCACAAAAATCAAAGGAATTGAAAGAAAATAATACCAAATTGTTATTGATAAAAAATTGATGAATCCAATCACCGTACATCAACTTATATAGTCTACTTATTAGGGTTAAAAATTTTGAAACAAATAAATAACACAAAAACTTTCGAGATTTATTTATTTAATCTCAAAAATCACTGAAGGCCTAAATAACCCCGAGTGGTTGAAAAGCGACGGTCCTCATAGCGAAGCAATGGATTTTGACCACTGACCCATTTCTAATGTAACTAGATGACTTCCAACTGAAAATTCAATTGGAAAAATTTTAAAAGTTTTACATTTTTGTCTCAAAACTTTTGTTCTCAATGTTTTAGAGGTGACTCTGTTCCAGAAACTGCAATGCTTGCTCGTCCACTTCATCAATAACATTAAGAAGACATAAGAGATAAGTCTTCTCATGGTGTGATAAATAAATCTTCCCTAATAGGCTTATAGGTGAGAGAATTCCCTATGTAAGGAGACATAAAATGAATAAGGGTGATCTAGCCAAGATAAATGAGATATTAATGAAGTTGACTTGCATGAAATGTTGTAAAGCTTCCTTAGTAATAAGGCACTCTGAACATAATTGGATATGAAATATGAACACTCTCCCCTCTAATGGGTGGAAAATGCCACAATTATCCTTATATATAGGTATGGAGGACTTAGAAGAACACTGCTCTATCAACCTCTATAGGGATATATGACAGTCCTGAAGACTATTTATCCCCTAAACTTCTAATTTTGTATTTCCCTAAAAAGAAAACTATCAATAAAAGGTTGTTAATTCTAAATGTTTCCGAAGTTAAGGAACCAGTTCAATTACACCATTATATTGATAGGGTGAAGTTGCTTTTGGTTACTATAGTTAAAATCATCATGCTGCAAAGGGTGTCACTCAGAATATTGAAAATAAATGGCACTATTTGGCTAATAATATTCCAAACTCCAAGAACTTGTCATGATGGAGAATTTCATGTGAATTGATGCTTAGTTATCTTAACAAAAAGACTTTAGAGGTAAGGAATTATCAAGGAAATTCGGTCACTGAACTATTCTATAAATGCATTCTTATATATCATTCAGGTAAATATAATTTTCCTGGTCATGTTTCTCAAATTATGTATATATGGATTCTCATTTATCATTTAGGTAAATATAATTTTCCTGGTCATGTTTCTCAAATTATGAGGTCGAGTTTCTCAAATATATGGTCGTATGCTTTTTTATTTATTATTATATTCATAAACTTAAGGTCGTGTTTTGTCACATTTACCGTGTTCACAAACTAGTAGTCATGTTTTAAAATTTATTGGTCATATTTTATAATTTTATATGTCGTGTTTCCCTAAGTTTAGGGGTTATGTTTGTTGTATTTTCGATCATATTTGTTGTTTTTTTAGTTGTTGTGTTTATTGTATTTTCGATCATATTTGATATTATTTCAATGGTTATGTTTCACATTTTTTAGCCTTTTTCTAACTTCTCTTCTTTTCAAAATATAGGCTTATAAGATCATACCAGAACTAGCTAAAGAGTCGAGCAGCAGAATTATAAGTGTTCGATATATTTGGATCCTAAACTAGATTATGCTTTTATTACCTCCTATTGTAGATTCATATAAGTTTGTTATTTTAATAGTTTTTGTTATTCAAGTTTAAATCTTGACATTTTTCTTTTCTTATAATTTAATCAGTTTCCATATAATGATGGATTGTGTATGACTAAACATAAGAAGAATTAGCCTTATGTGGCAAATCTTAGGGTTATTACTAAAATTCACCCTAAAATTGATGAAAAGTCTGTCAAAAAGGTTGTAAAAAAGGCTTTCAAAAGAGTAAAAGCAAGCTAAGAAGGAAAAAAGAAAAGTCTTGTATTAATAGAGGTAATATACAATTGTCTGATCATGTTTCTCATTTGTTTAGGTCATGTTTCTTTTGCTTTATGGTTATGTGTTTGTAATATAGGAAATTGCAGCCTAAGTTCATCCTAGTTTGATTAAAGGGAGTGGATCTGATACTAAAACTAAGGTAATTTAGTCGTGTCCATGTTTTATAGGCTACATTCTTATTTTTATCGACCATATTTTCATTAAATATGTAGTCATGTTCGGTTAATCATATGGTTATATCCTTTTGTATTCGTTGGTCATTTTTCCTCTTTATTCATAGTCATGTTTCTCTTTTGATTACAGAATCATTAGGTCGCTGATATTATAAATATGATAAGTGACCTCAAACATGAAAATAAAAAAATTGTCAAATCATTTTCTCAAGTGAACAAGGCAATTGGATGCTGGAATGAAAAAGCTTAAGGCATAACATAAGAAACTGAAGAACATTGACACCAAGTATAAGAGTTAGTCTAATCAATAATTTATTGATACCAACTAATTAGTTTTTCTTTAGATATATGACATTTCCTATGGTCTTCCATCCTTCGTTTGACAAATTGATGATAGAAAATCGTATTCAAAGGAATAAGCAATAAATTGTTCTGTACAATGTTGCTTAAAATTAAGCTGTTTTTGATCCAAATAATAAAAAGGTTGAATTTATCAAGTCAAAGAAGCTTTGTACTGAAGGTGTTTGACTCTTTAATTGAAACCAGAAAGTTATCCATGTACAAGTAAACTTTAAAGCTATATTATATTATTATACCACATCTCTTGTGTGTTTGTAGCATTGTGAAAGAAAAGAAGATATTCAAAGTAGAGGTTTTCAACAATTTCCCACATCAAAGAAATAATTATGAATATGGTTTTTTTGTTATTACCTTTATTGAGCTACACAACTCGGGTCAAAATATAGGTAAACCTATTGAACATGTGATGACAAATTACAATATATAAATTACTATTGAATGCAGTGTTGTAAAAATCGGCCTAGGCGGGGATTTTTACAACACCGATTCGATCTTCATAAATCAATCGGCATAAGTCGGTTGACCGATTTACTGCTGATTAATCGGTCCAAATCGGACAAAGTGTTGTAAAAATCCGCCAAGGCGGGCGCCTAGGCGGTGACTAGGCGGGGATTTTTACAACACTGATTACAAAATTTATATTTTTGATAATTTTGAATTTTTTATGTTAAATTTTAAGTTTAAGTAATTATAATTTGTATTTTAAATTTTTTAGACAGCATAATAATATTTTAAATATATTTATAATTTAAATTTCATTAATAAAAATTAAAAAATATGAAAACAAATAGTTCCGACTAGTCCCCGACTAGTCGTTGGAGACCCGACCGCTCTACTAGCACCTAGCGTTTTTTACTATATTGATTGAATGTTGGTAATGATTTATGAACATTTGTTTAATTTTTTTATTTATTCATATTATAAAGAAGTTATGTATATCATGTAGATATTGTATTCTTGTATATAAATATAAAATGAAATATTTTAAGGCCATGACTAATGTATATTATCTGATAATAACATGAGCTTTACATTTAAGTAATAAAAAACATGATAATATAATTTAATAATACATCCATATGATAATGAAAAAAATGATTATATAATGACGACAATACAACTATAAAATAAATTATGGAATACAACCAAATATGAAGTTCATTTTTACTTGGTAAAAAACTAATATTTACGTATATGAACTGCATGACCAAATACTAAATAAAACGACCATATAAGGTAAAGAAATACTACTATATAAATAATGCAACATGACAAATATTAACGTTTATTTATACTTGGTAAAAATGGCTAACATTAATATACGAGAATAACACACATAGATATACACATAACACGATCATATTAAAATAAAACACACAATCACTACAACTTTTCACATGACCATTATAAATGGTTATTTTTTGAGGGAACATAATTAAATATTGTAACTCACAATTGACGACTAGTAACTTTTTGTGGTAGTGGTATATCACTACTTTTATTTTATTAGTGTTCTGTTAGACCCCATTTCTTTATTGTTCATGAATTATCACCACAAAAAGTAATTAGTTGCTAGAAAAAACTCTATATTTTATAAGTAGAATTTATATCATTAGAGGTTAAAGTGCAAAAAGATCTATTTTCTATAAAAAAAAATTAATAATGATTTAATTTCTATAAAAACCTTATTTAAAGGGTCGATTGTTGAAAATTTTTTTTGTATGAATTACTTGAGAAAATACTTGTGAGGAACGTTAATACCTGTGTTTGTTTGATGAATTCATGAGCTATTTTAAGAGAATGGCCATATTCATTCGTGAGGTTGGTTGTTATAATTGCCTGAACAAAAAAAGATGTATCCCACAGTTGGGTTCCCATGTTCTGCATTAAAACAAATTTTAATTACTTTATTAGTTAATTAATTTGGGAGTTAATTAAATAACTAAGATAATTAATTTAACCTGCATCTTCATTCCATCTTCTGCAACCCATAATAAATCAGGAAGTCTAGCGAGATGACGTTGAAATACTTCTTGACATGGACTTGGATTTTCAGCCCAATAAGCCATCATATGCAATATCTGATTAATATATACATAATTAAATATTAAGACTTTCTAAATAAATGACAATAAGTTTAAGGCCCCGTTTGTTTGCAGAAAAATATTGTGCAAGGAAAAATATTATGCAAGGAAAAATATTGTGCAGAAAAATAAAATATTTTCCTGTGTTTGGCTGTAAAACTGAAAAATATTTTCTACCGTTTGATTACAATGCTGGAAAATATTTTCCAATTGTAATATATATATATATATATATAACCATTATTTTATATTTATTATTTTCAACCAGATATATATTATATTAAAAATAGTAAAAATAGTAAAAATTAAAAAATTATTCAAAATTAATATGTAAACATAAATAAGTCTTTAAATATAATAGAAATAAATTCAAAAATGCAAATATATATTAATCATACAGTATAAACATGTCATGTGAAGTTTTAAAATATGATTAATATTTTAATCATATATATTTTTTTTGAAACAGTTACATCTTGACAAGGGCGGGATTTGAATTTACGACGTCTCCCATCAAGCGACCTGTATACTATAGATATCAAAATATGTTGTATGATTAATATATGTATTAATATATATAGTATAAATATTTTTAATAAAGCATTATCATTAGCAACGGTCAATACTACTTATGGAAAAGTGTCATCCCACTAAAAAAATCATATTTTAATATATTAATGTTTAATGAAAGAGAGAATAAAGGAGAGAAGAGATTTTCCTTTTTAGAAAATGTTTTACCCACTCAAATATAAACCTAATATTTTCCTCCCTTCTCCATTTATTTTCCGTTGACTATCCAATTATTTTCTGTTGACTTATTTTCTATTGCAAACAAACGGGAGAAAATCAAGAAAATATTTTCCTGCACAATATTTTCCTGCAAACAAACGGGACCTAAGAAGAATATTATTTTCATACACTTCTTCTTACATATACTACAAAGACTGTCATTTCAGCCATTTATCATGTTTTGATCCAACGAACCACAGAAAGTTTGCCCTATAGTCTGTTGGATCAAAATAGAATGAATGACTGAGATGAAAGTGTATGTGAGAAGAAGTGTGTGGAAATAACAGAACTCTAAGTGTAGAATGATATTTCCACACAATTGTTCCTACATACATTACATACACTTTTATCTCAGACAATCATTTTATTTTTATCCAATATGAACCACGAAAAATTTGCCTTATAGTTTGTGGGATAAAAATGAAATGAATGACTGAGATAAAAGTGTGTGTGAAAAGAAATATATGGATATAATAAAGCCCACAAAGTAACACTATACCTTTTCTATACTGCCGTGAGTAAGATATCTAGTGTGCACATCTTCAAAATGAATTAGTTTCATTATCTTTTGTAAAGCTTTCTCTCTTAACTTAGAAAATGGCCAATATTTAATAAGTGTTTCA
>CAOJCR015368030.1:0-11575 GCA_948330485.1 Euphorbia neoarborescens
TATATATATATATATATATATATATATATATATATATATATATATATATATTATTAATTTTAATTTTAGAAAAAAATTATTTATATCTTTAAAAGTTTCGTAAGATGCTGATATTTAGATTTGAAATATCATAAAAAATTAATCGAATGCAGTAGACACTACATATTCAAATTTTTTAACCCTAAAATACAAATTTATGACACAATTTTATAGTTGAAATAAATACTAGTATAATAAAGTATATACACTTACAAGATAAATATTTCAAAAAGACAACACTGAAATCCAAATTTAAATTTTCTTTTCAGTCAAATACCCAAATTATTCTAAGTGATGAATTCATGTTAACATGACACAGATAAATAAAAATAATTTTAACTTGTTTTAATTATAATAAAGCTTCTGAATTATATGACTCAGTGCAAAAAAGTCTTTTATCTAATAAATGCATCAAAAAAACCCCTCAAGTATTAAAAATACAACAAAAAAGTACTTTAAGTATGAAATCATTTGTTTTTTTAACGGAAATAATTAGTTTTTTAACGGAAACCGTTAATTTTTTAATGGTTTCCGTTAGTTTTTCTTCATTTTGGTGTATTTTTCATATTTAAGGGGCTTTTTTGGTGCATTTTTCATACTTAAGGGATTTTTTTGATGCATTTATTAGGTAAAAAACTTTTTTACATGGAGTCATATAATTCAAGAGTGTTTTTGGTGATTGTCCCTTTTTTTCCTCATACTTCTTTCCTTTTCTCTCTCTTCATGCCTCCTCTTTCTTTTTCTCTCTCATCCATGTCTGTTCTCTTTTTTTTCTTTTTTTTTTTCATTTCATCTTTTAATATTTTTTTTATTTTTTTTATTTTTTAATTAAATAAAAACTTTACTAAATATCACCTCTAATTGCTAGCTACTATCCCTCTAAAAGACCATATTGTCTTTAGTTTCTAAAATTTAACTTTAAAAAAATTTTTCAAAACAATTAAACCTTAAAAACTTATTTCATTTTAAACATTCAAAACGAAAAATAATCAATTGACTGAAAATATTGAAATACGGAGATGAAAAAAATTATTTTAAGAAACAAATTCAATCGAAAATGATTTAAAATCTAATTGAAAATGTGATGAAAAAAATAATTTTGATTCGAAAATTTAAAACGAGAAAACATTGAAATACATGGACGATTTTTTTTTGCGAATTAAAAAATGGCTTGAAAGGAGTCTGGGCAGGCTGGAGTCGCACCTCGTCCTAGGCAAGGGCGCGTTCCGCGCATTCGGACTTGGTCAGGGCGCAGCCTCGGTGCGCCCCTGCCCAAGTTAGAGCACAAACGCTCCAACCTGGACCGGAGCGCCCCGGTATTGCGCCTCGGCCCTTGCCCGGGCACGCCTGTGCCAAGGCCGGGGCGCGATTCCAACACGCCCCAGCCTGAGCCTGGCGCGCCCAGGCCCTTTTCAGTCCTCTTTTTAAAAAATTTCATAAAAAATTTTTTTGTACTCGTATTCAGATATTTTTTCATTTTCAATTTACGAACTAAATTAATTTTTTTGTTACATTTTAATTTGAATTTTAAATTTTTTTCAATTGAATTTGTTTTGTAAAATAATTTTTTTCAACTCCGTATTTTGATATTTTCAATCAATTGACATTTTTTCGTTTTAACTGTTTAAAACAATTTTTTTTTTAAAGTTTGAGTGTTTGAGAGGAACACATTTTAAATCAAATTTTAAATTTTTTTTGGTTGAGTTTGTTTCGCAAAATAAATTTTTTTATATCATATTTTGATATTTTCAGCCAACTGACATTTTTTCGTTTGAAATAAAATTAGTTTTTAAAATTTAAATGTTTAAAAGGGAAGTGTTTAGTAATTCAGTTAAATATCAATACTATTTTTCTTCTTTTTTAATTTTTAAATAATTTTTTTATCATTTAAATAAAAAGTTTAAATTTTAAATTTTAGTTTAAATGATCGATAAATTTTTATTTTTAATTTTTTTAAAATTTTTTATATTTATTAATAAAAAATATAAAACTAATAAAACTTATTTTACATTCAGTTAGAACAAAATATAAAATGTTGATACAACAATATCATATTAATTTTCTCAATCACGTTAATAACTATATTAATACTTTATATTCTTTTATAATAAAATATAACATCAAATATTTATTTATAATAAATTAAATCATAAATTTTTTTTAAATAAAGAGCTTTTTCAGTTATCCCTAAGTATAAAAGCTTTAGAAATGATGACATATGTGTAAACTTACCGTACATTTTACTTGATTCATGCATAGGAAGGACCTATTTAATAAAATAGCAAGGATGACTACCGCATAAAAATGGAAATAAAAAAAAAACAGCGTACAATTGGAACAAGTCAACAGAAAAATTTAGATTGGTTCGTCAACAAATATATTGTTAATAAACAATAAAATATTATTGACTAACTATTAAATTATATGAATGAAGACTACCAAACAACAATACATGTACAAATATAAACACAAAAGAACATTATTATTTTTTTGGTGGGAATAAAAGAACATTATTCGTTCAAACTTAATTAGGTATGATTTTTTTGAATCCCTAGATAAATTAATACTATAATTATTTGTGTGTCAAATTAATATAATTATAATGAATTATATTTTAACAAGTAAAACAATACCCTATAATTAATTAATTATCAATTTAGTAATTATTAATTTAAAACAAGGAATTAGAATATTTCATAACTTGCTTATATGGATTTGCCGTTCGAAAATAAAAATTACTACTATAAATCGAATAAGACACTGAAATCAAGAATATTATTTTCCAATGTCGCAAGTAATTGTGTGGATTTTATTTTTTTATTTCTTATTTTTGAAAAAAGGAGCTAATTACAAATTAACAAATGAAAAAGACTGAAGGACATGTTACAAATTAACAAATTATCTCGCTGTTGAGCACCACATTGAACAAAACTACAAGAAATGACAAATATTCATCGCCAACGTCGCAATTTATTCATTAAAATATATAAATTAGGTGTAAACTATCTTTATTTTGTTTTTAAAAAAGTAAGGTTACTTGATAATTATTAACCCTTAGATTTACTTATCTAATGGCTAATAATTATCAAATAACCTTACTTTATTAAAAACAAACTAAAGATAAAATTTTCCTTATATTAGAGTTTGTTGAAAAATATCTATATAGAGGGATTGTTTTTCACTAAACCAATAATAAATGTGTGAGTTTGATAAAATAAAAAATTATACAAAAAAAGTTGTATCACGTGAGCTAAACATAACTTTTATAAGATTTTTTTTTTTTATAAAATTGAACCATTTTTAATACCTATCTACCCATGCTTATCCTCATTTTAGATCTAACCCGATTCATTTCTCACTTTCACATACTTTTCATCTATCGTTTATCACTTTTCAAATATATTTTCAGCTACGTTTTTGTTTATCACTTATCATCCATCGTTCATCATTATTTCATCGCAATGGCAAAGTAAAGAAGAAGGAAGGACCAAGAAGGATGTATATTTTACTCATACCCATCTGTTTGTATGTCTTCGTTTTGAAAGAATTGTTGTATTTAACCTAAACACGATATACAACAGGATTAAATCCTATCGTTCTGTTCTTTCACTTTCACTTTTCATCGTACTTTCCATCATTTTTTCATCGATTTCCATGTAAACAAAACGTTTGTAGCAAATACGACATATACCACTTATTGTCGTATTTGAAAGAATTGTCGCATTTTACGAGAACGAGACAAATGCGACAGAACCTAAATCATTTCTGTCGCATTTATCGTGTTTAAGTTAAATGCGATAATTTTTTCAAAAGGAAGAATTGCAGCTTTAACAAAACGTTTCCAAGCAAACGTTTCCAAGATGTGAACTGGTTTTCAACTGTTAGAAATAGAAGAAGGCTGTACGAAAAAGTTGAGTCATGGACTACGTCGTTTTTTTAAAGACGTTCGTGGAACTGCTTCTGTGTTTTTGCTTTAGCAGTGTAGTATTTTGGTCGCCTCCAGGATAAAACAGCTCAAATTAGAAGAGAATAATCTTTTCTTTTTGCACAAAGTAAAAGAAAAGAGTTTGTATCACACACTCAAAATGAACTGCTCAAGTAGGGATTTTGTTTTTCAATTTTCGTGGTACAAAGTGAATAAAATAAATTCTGTATATAAAACTGGTATTTGAAAATGTAACGGTACAATAAAATATTCTATCAACTGACAGATTTTTAGACTCTGACTTAAATTGGAAAAACTATTTCAGTATTTGCAACAGGATTTGGTCAAAAACGTTTTTGATATACAGCAAATCAAATCTGATTTGATTATATTCAACATATCAGATTTCTTTTTGACACAGTCAAAATACAGTTTAAAAAATTATTTCTATTAGATAAATTATAAACAAATAAATTTTCTGTAAAAAATATAAGTACATTATAACCAAACCAAACCAAATCAAACCAAACCAAGTCCAGCCCGATCCGTCTGTCTGGTGACAGCGGCACGCTACCCCCCACTTAAGATCTTTTTTGTCCTCAAGCAAACAATTAGGAACTCAGGACACCAGTGTTCACTTTCACCTGGAAACTCACCACTTGTTTGATTATGCTAATTTACCGATCTTTAAGCATGCATCAATGTCATCAAAGTCACATGAAATGCATGCAGACAACAATTCTTACAAGATACACACTTTCAAATCTAAACTAATAAAATGACAGGGAACATTTAAGATTTATATAACCATATTTAACCTTAGCAGGGGTCACTCAAGATGCTCTCATCGCTAGGCGAATCAAGGAAATCATACATAATCATTCATACTGTATATAACATGACGAACTAATGGCAATCCTAGCGTAGTCATTGGCTAACGAGTAAAATCAGGGAACCAGAAGGGGTTATAACGTGTGAAGGATAAGGGTAAGGTAGTCAAAGGTTAGTTTTTATAACTCTCTATCCCGAGTCATCAAAATAAAGAATTAGTCAATAATACACGGGTCCACAAAACATAAGTAACTATACATCCTAAAATTTTTTGTTTACATTTTTTTATACATAAATCTCAAATATCACACATCAACTCGGATAGACAAACGAAGAGATCTGAATTTGGAAGACAAAGGAAGAGATTGAAGTGGGAAATAAAAGGGGTTTTTGATTTACTTTACAAAAGCACTCTTGACTCATAAAGCATGGTAGTCAACCTTTTATAATTATTCTCCAGCAAAATATGAAGCTCGAATGAAGAATAATAGGAATTAGGATTACGAGCTTTATTAGAAACACAACAACTCATAATGAAAAGGTTAGCTCGGATTAAGAAAAGAGGGTATCCGAGCCGTAACAAACACTACATCTATTTTTGGAATTGAGATACACAATTACAAGTTCTTAAGCAAATTCTACCCAAAATATTCATAAAGCAGATTGACTAATCTAGACTCAAAAATAGAGAGAGGATGGGTGTGAAGGTAAGTTAATAATGAAGGGAATGAGCTTAAAATGGTAAGGCCGAAGCCTTGTAATATTGACAACTGGCTAAGCTCAAAAGGGGTTTTCTAAGGGTAATTAGTGCGGGTGTTAACAGTTGAGTTTAAGGCGTGCAAGTATGTGTTGTGCGGTTAGACCTATGGGTCTATACATCCTTTGCTCTAGTCCAACCAAGTGCAAAACAAACGCTAGGTTTCATGATCTAGTACAGAAATGCATAATTATCTCACAAAAAAATAAGATCGATGTGAAATGGTCTTTAAAGCTCAAAGAATATATCCCTTAAGAAAATTCATATGTAAAGGGTTACGATTATGTGATCCTACCAGTGTTCCTAGTCACTATCACAGTTTAAAGCTTAAAAACATGTTCCAAATATCGAACCACTACATGCAATTCCACACTCCCAATCAAACATACGATACACAACTCAAAGACCAACTCATCAGCAAAAACATATTAATCATGAACACTAGAGTCCGTAAGTTTTCAACTATTCATCATAAAAAGCAAGCACTGAGATCTAATTTCGGGGCTAGCTCACAATGGATTTTCAAGAATTAGCAAAGCATCTACACACATTCACGTATAAACATGCAACGACACTTAAAACTATACAAACTCACATAAAACTAAACACAATGAGTTGATAGTAAAAAACACAAAAACATAGCACATGACCAGAATCAATAAAATATGACAGACAGTAAAGTAAGAGAGAGAACTCTTTCCCTACCCCCACTTAAAATTGCACTTATTCCCAAAAGTGCAATGGAAATAAGGAAACCAGAATGGGAGAGGGGGAAGAAAATACCATCAATAGCCATAGCGGCGGGCATAGTAATCCAGCCGATCAAGTAGCCATCTATCCGCTATTGCCATTCTCACTGCTCTTATGTCCTTTTCTCATCCCTCATCTCCATCCACTGTTTCCATTCACGTTGCTCTCATGTCCTTTCCTCATCTCTCATCTCCATCCGCTGCTGCCATGCTCACTGATCTCGGGCTAAGTCATTAGCATGTGTCTCTATCCTATTATGCCACCGCTCCTACAAGTCCCTCGAATCCATCTAGTGGATCTGTATGCTCTCTAAATGCTCCATCATGGCGTCCATTCATGCCATAAGCATGGTCGGGATGTGCTCCGGAGTCTGATCATCAGCATCAGCTGGCTCCTCCTCTAAACCCATGTCAAAATCCTGCTCCTCATCCTCGGAACACTCTACCTCACCTGCCTCATCTACCTCCATTGGGCGTTTTCCCTTGCTGTGGGAGGAGCCCTCAGAAATGCCAACTCTAGGTCTAGGAGAAAACTGTAAGGTAGCCGAGGACAGATCTTTGCCTTGGATAGGGGTTAGAGAAGACATGCAACTAGGACCATAAAAATATATAGCAATACGAGTGATAATATATCCTAGCCCTAAATTCCATAATCGTCTGGTTTTTCGACTGGCTGCAGAAACACATTAAGTATGAATTCCTCTATATCAACCCTCAAACCCAAGTGAGCCAGGTATAACACTAATAGTTTCGATTCATTAACTTTGCTTAACTCGGCCTTGCCACTGAAGTTATGGCCAATAAATTCATATAAGAAAAATAAAAGACGAGTTTGTATGTCTTTTGCCTTGCAGTTAATAATTTGTAAAGTACCTTGCCCATGGACAGCCCAGAATTTCTTAGGGGACTCACCTTAGGCCACTCCAAAATTCCTCCCTCAATACCTATGATAGTACCGAGCAGTGAGGCATTGACTTCCTGCTTAACCCCAAACAATCAAAATTTAATTGATTTAAGACCGATTTCTTTATCGACGGTGCAGACTAGGGTGGTATAAAACTTTATATTAAATTCATGGAAACAATGATTGGTCCCGCGAAACAATTCATACCACCCTTGTTCCCATAGTTTGTCATTAAATGCCTCGTCTAACTTATAGGGCCAGAGAGCTTTCATTGGCAAACATCGATAAGGTAAGGAAATCAAAGAAGAGCACAATTTATAGAGTTTACCTTCCTCTGGTCTCAATAGAGGGAACTGGCATTGTAACTTACGTGAAAAACTAGGCAGTGGTGCCCCACATGATAGATGACTCTCCGATGGTGGTAATGTCAGAGGAAGCTTAGAGGACTGTGGATTGGAGGTTTGTGCATCTCTCCTGGTGAATTGAGCTGCGTTTTTAGTTCTTGGAATCTGTGTAACAAAAACAAACCAACATGATAAGAGCATACAAACAAGAAAGAAGAATGAAAAACATTAATAAAAAGCAATCACTAAGCAAGAACTATAATTCGAACTACCTTTATATAGCTGTGAACATGGGATTTTTCTCCCTAAGGCAATGATGAAAACGACACTTTATTGATACTTTTCTCGTTACGATTTTTCATTAAGGGTTGTTTAAAAGAAAGCCCGAGGACTCCGATACCTACTATACGAACACCCGAATCAAGTACATCTTAGACAATTCTTACAAGATGAACCTATTTTGGCCGAATGGACCCAAGGCCCAAATCGGGCCTTGAGCCCATGTGAGGCCCACAAATTTGGGCATCTAGAAGGAGAGGAATGGGCTTAAAAGGGGGCTTAGTTATGTTGTAGGAAGAAAGAAAAGCCTTGAGGGTTTTGGTTTGGTTAAGTAAGTGAGGGGGATGAAGTGAGTTTTAGTGGATAAGGAAGGAGGTAACGTAAGGAAGAAGAGTGAGGGGTTAAAGAGAGAGTTTAGCATTAAAAGGTGAGGATTTGTTTTTGGATTGAGAGGGAGCTCACACAAGGGGACGGCTATAAGAGAAGAAAAGGAAGAAAAACACAACCTAATCATCTCTCCTCAAGTATCCTCTTCACCTTGAATTCTTCTTCTTCATCTTCATTTTTCTTACTTTTAATCTTCACTTGTTCCTCCACCATTGCAATCATCTTAAACTCCATCCTTTGACCTTCAAAAAGATATCAATCACTCCCCCCCAAAAATTCACTAAAAATCGTTATTGCAAGCTTAAGAAAGTACTTGGTTCGGTTCTTGGTGTTCTTTGGGGTTTCAGAGCACTCTCAAACTTTCTAACATCAACTTGTGGAAAAACACATTGGGAAGGTAACTGAGCCTCAAATCATCTCTTTTTCACTTTTAGCATGTGTTAGTGTCACTTTTGCATGATTTTAAAGTTTGTTTGCATTTTCTCTAGTATTAAAAGTAACTAAATTTCAAAACCATTTCTTTAGTTGGGAACATGGAAATATTTTGGGAAAATGGTTGAAAATGATTCGTAAATGATATTTTTATAACATATTTGGACTTATTTATGTACTTTTGCAAATTTAGAGCATTTCGGGACAAATTTGGACAAAATCGGACCTAAAACGGACGAATACGTTATGTTCTTGTGATTAAAATGTATTTTTGGACATTAAAGACCGCCTCTTGACTGAAAAAAAGCCTAAAATCGATTCCCGGACATCCTGAGATATTTCCTATCTTTCCTGTATTTTTTCTAATAATAAACATAATAAAAAAATGAAAAAGGTGAAAAAAAATGTAACAAGAAGCGTAAAAAGACGTGGAAATAGAGCTGCTGCCCAGAGTGACGGATTTTCTGTCGCTGAAAACAAGGGAAGTAGCCCTCCTTTCACGATTTAGCAACCGATTCTGATTCTGTTGGCAAATTAGTTGCTAAAGGTGAAAAAATTGTTTTTTTTATGTTAAATTGCTAGTTTTATTTAATTTTTTAGGCATAAAATAATTTTACTTTTATGACGTTTTAGCTCTAAAAATTACATAAATTATTTTATTATTTTACTATAATTTTATTTATATATATATATAATTTAACTCTTATCTTTTATTTTATATATAAAATAAAATAAATCTTTATTTCCAAAAATATTTGACACTTCATACATTATTTATTTATTGTCAATATTTATCCGAAATCGTATTATTGGTTGCAAGTATATATTTTTAGAAATATTTTGTTGAATATTTATGTGTTTAAAATTATTTTTGCATATATGACTTAGACTTTAATTGTCGTACTACACACGTATCTAAAAAATCGTACCGAGAAGCCGGGTTTAGGGCCGCTAATACCGATCAACGAAGGAAATTAATTCCTGAATATTCGACTCATTATATTTTGCATGCTTACAAAATTAAAAACTAAGCCAAACGTTTTGGAATAAATATCACCGATGCCCTACGCAAATGAGCTAAAATTATTTTTCGGGCCGTCACGAGACCATCTTTCGGCCCAAACCGTTTGATCCGACGAAACAAGTCGAACTAAACGCCCCCTAAATAAATGACCCCGAGCTATCTTTCCTCCCCTTTCTCATAACATGTCCATTTCAAGTATGATTCTTGTGCAATGTGTTCATTTAATGTCTCTATTTGTACATGTATGTTTAAATAATTATGCATGATGTACCCCATTTCCCCTTTTGATTTTGATGTAATCCCCCTAGCTAGGATTTATTCATTCGATTGGGTTGTAAATAATTATTTAATTTTTCCCACTCTATTTTCTTACTTTTGCTTGCGCGGTCATCTAAAAATGCAAACTAAAATCAAACTTAGGACTTTTTCATTTTTGCAAATAAAAACACTTTCCTTCCAAATATTGTCGATTTTATAATGTCTTTCAAAAAAGAATAAGTAAGAGCCTTCTTTGAACCTGATCTCTGGATCCCGATTTTGGATTCGGGACTTAGGATCCGAGTTACAACGTGATAAATTTTCGGTAGAGCTTGGAACCGGGTGGCGACCCCAAATACCATTTTATTAGAGATTCTAGTTAGAATTTCTTTTAAAACATTTTTATTTTCACGCTATTTCAAAATTAGATTTTCAAATTAAAAATCCTAAAGCTCGCGCGTATCTAATTAAGGCCACGTCTGTGGAAACTTTATCTCGCTTCTAAGGCAAAAAGTGTTTCAAATGAGTAAACCTTAAATTGCTTAAGGGAATTGTTCGATTTCCTTTTTCATTTTTATTTTCCTTCCAAACGGCTTACACACATCTTCTTGTAAATTCATTTTTCAAAAATAAACATTTCTTTTCTTTTTAAGAAAATGGTCGTCCGTTCACAGTGGAGACTCCACTGGAAATTTTCTTTTCAAACTTTTTACAAAAGTTTTCAAACTTAAAATTGTTTTGAAAAGAAACTTTTGACAAGCCTTTGAAAGACTTTTTCAAAAGACTTATGAAAATTGACAACATTTTTGAACGAAGTGTTTTAATTTGCATTCAAGAGTTTCTTTTTACGTACTATGCATTTTCAGTAGATTGCATTACCCTATTAGGACCTCCATACCAACCTGGGTTTCTCAAGAAAGTGTCGCTTGTGGGCCACTTCGGTTCCAAGGGCACCTATTGAGTTACCACCGATAGCCTCGTACCTTAATCTGTTTCTTTCGAACCTATTTGGGGAGAGATAGATGGTATATTTTGCTTTGGGACCCTTCTTTGCTATTCGGACTTGACGTTCCTGCATATAGAAGCCGTAACAACTTCCCCTAGGTTTCCAAAACATAAAAAATTAATCTGTTAGCTCTGCCTTTGCCATGTCCACATCGATGGTAAAGAAACCCTCCTAGGAACGGTAGAGACTTACCGACCTACGTGAAACATAGACTCGCTCTCGCATGCTATCTGATTGTGGTTGTGTATGTTTATGTTTTCCATAGGTAAGATTACACACTTGTTTATACGTAGGTCTTATTACCATATGATCAACACAGCTTGATCGCTCATCACCATAACCATACATATAGGGCACTTTAGTACATATTACATGTCTAACCGTCATCACTATTCTAACAGAGAGCCTATGCTGCATTATGGAGTCCGTCCACATGTCACGTACAAATGCCATATCATGCATCCTAATGCCATGACATGCACAATGCCATGCCATGCATCAGCAACACACATTATGCCATGTCATGCACGAATGCCATATCACATATCACGATGCCATATCATGCACAACATCATGCCTTGCATTATCAACATGTTATGGTATGTCATGCACAATGCCATGCCATGCATCATCTACATCT
>CAOJCR015368252.1:0-14182 GCA_948330485.1 Euphorbia neoarborescens
AAATTGATTTTATCGTCGATAAAAAGTCGCTCCGCTCACAGCAGGACAATCAATAGCGAAAGAAGAGGGAACCCAGCAGTAGAAAATGCAAAAAGAAACAAAACAAACCCGAAATAATTCCACCACTATCATGAGGGGAACAAATCGCAAATAAGAAGATAAAACCAAAAACTAAAGGAAGATGAAAATACCTGGAAAAATGCAGAGGAGCTAAAGGAAAAATCGCCTAAGGAAGTAAGGAAAGCAAAGTAAAGGAAGAAGATGAATCGAAAAGCCCTAGAACCTCTTTTAAACCCACGTCTAAAAGCAATTATGACCTCGAACATAGTGGTTGAACACGTGTCATTAGATCATAGGTAGGGCACAAGGCGCGAGGAGAACATCATTTATAACGGAAATGATGTTATGAAAAGATTATGACCTTTCGAATTCATAAATCTTCTGTTACACCTTTAGTCTTAAAAGGCTAACTTAGACTGATGGGGGGGGACTTGATGACAATCCGGATAAAATATATAACCTTAGTACACCGGATGATCTCCAGGTGATCGAACCTCATCAATATTTCGTCAGTACAGTCAACCTCTCTCAAAACAAACTGAGTGACTTGTAGGCCAACAAAGGTAAGTACCGTGTGTTGAGGCAGAATCATAGGAGCCTTCAATCACCTCGATTCCTCCCCTTCTCAATAAAGTTTCTTTCCATAACAAGATGATTCTGTCATAAAAGCCATAACGGCCATTTCATCCAAAGGGGCTTATAAATATCGTAAGACCTTTATCTTCAGAGGCATCTCATTTCTACTGATACTTTCTCTACAATTGCTAACATTTTTACATTAATTTCATATTCTTACTTAGCATCAGAGATTCCCTCAAAGGATCACTGGTGTCTCTTTCCTTGCTTTCTGTGCAGATCTTCATCAAAAAGTGAGAAAATCCCTTGTTCTTGCCGGAACTCTCATCGGATTTCTGGCCAAGAACATCATTAGTGCGGTGAGCGTGGACTTGTTATAAATATATCATGGCAATAGGTTCAGAACTAAATTCTAACGTAATGATTCCTCAAGAGGTGACCACTCCAACAGGAATAAATGCTACCGACAATGGGGGAAACAACGCATCCCAAATGCTAGAACAGATAATGCAGAGCTATTCAATGGCCCCTCACCACATGACCATGTTTCAGTAGGCCTTAGCCAACATCCCTAAAAGATAGAAGGTAGCCATTCTGACTGAACCACGAATCCACTTCAGACGTAAAGAGGAACGGGTGACCACGAATCCTCGTAAATTAATAGAGTGTTGTTCCAGACCCCAACCCCGAACGTATGAGAAGCTAATGCCAGGAACACCCAGGGTGGTAGCGCCAGCCATCCAGGAATGGAACCAACCACTTGGAGACCAGTGGTAATTCCATACGGTGTCCCCAATCACTTCATGCCCCCAGCATACATCGCGTGGGGCCCCAACTATTTCCAGGGGTTAACGCCTCATTTCAGATTAACTCCCTCAGCGAGCCTTAGCTAGGCCCTAATAATACAGAGAGCTGACCCAGTCCTTCAGCCAACTAGTAGTCGGGGCTGTATCCCAAACGAATATGGTAAGACTTTACTCGATTAGTTTAAAACTAACATTCTTGCAGGAGAAGGAGCAAAACCACTACTTGACTGGTTGAAAACCAGCCTTGGCGAACTGGTGATAGAATACCAAGCACCGTTGCTAAACATGGGGGATACCCCACTCTCCAAGTGGATATCGGGAATGATCCACTGAGATAATTTCAATCCTTCCACATTACCTATTTACAGGGGGAAGATAGACCCGGTCATCCACCTCAGAAGATATTCAAGCTTGATGAGCATAGCCAATGCGGATGAAATCCTGCTATGCAAAATGTTCTCATCCACCTTAGACAGGTCGACTCACTACTGGTATGATGGATTGGCACCGGGTTCGATCGATAGTTGGGAGGAATTGACAAACCAGTTTGTCGCCAAGTTTTTCGGGTCAATACCCGTAAACACGGCCATCCGAGTGCTTAACGAGATCATCCAAAAGCCCGGGGAGATGCTGTAAGACTATATAGACCGGTTCAATGATGCATTTGTAAACATCAAGAATCTTGAAATGAACATAGCGTGCCAAGCAATAATGCACAACATGATGAGTGAAAGGCTCAGGCAATGCCTAGCCTCTCAAAAACCGTGAGACCAGGTACAACTTATGACAATATGTAAAGATTGTGTTGAGGTTAATGAAGTGCAGGGTCCAAAAAGTCGAGACTGAGAGGGACAAAAAAGGGATAACCGAGATAGAGACAGAGGATAGAAGAGAGACCGGGAGCATACAAAGATATGCTTCACACCACTAAATGCTTCCTTGAGTGAAGTATTACTGTCTATCGTTGATAGCGAGTTAAGCAGGGAGATCAATCATCGTAAAATCAAGAAAGGTCAGGTACTCGGCCCAAATAAAGAGCTGTATTACATATTTCACAGGGCGCATGGCCACCATACGGATGACTGCCAGGTCCTAACAGAGGAAATTGAAAAGTTGATACAAAGAGGAAAGCTGGGATGCTTTGTTGAAAGAACTAATAAGAAAAGCAAAGAACCAAAAGAAAAGGATCCAGAAGGAAAGCCGAGCAAAAAATACAAAGGTGTGGTCATAGTCATTGAAGGAGGACCAGAGACCAAACCAGAGCCAAAAAAAGACAAAATTCAGCGCTGAGGCAAGCATAAGTAAGTGTTGCCCAAATGATTATTTCTCTAAATTAACCAATGTGGATGCAGGTCATAGGGATGCTCTGGTCATAGAAATGACCATAGAATGTTACCTTGTAAAGAGGATCCTAGTAGACACTGGCAGCGCTGTCAACCTAATCAACAGACAAACGATGAGCAAACTGGGGATCCAAGAAGAACGAATCCAGCCAACCTATACCCTAGTGGTGGGCCTAGAAGGGGTACCAGTTCCGCTAATAGGACATGTGATCCTGAGTATAGAAGCAGGAGATGAGAAGCATATTTATAGAACTGAAGAGCTATTCCTCATAGTGGACTCAAGGATGGCATACAACGCCATCCTTGGTAGGCCTTTCCTCATTCCATTAGAGGCCATTATTTCATGCAGGTAGCTAGCTATGCAGATCCTAACCCCCAAAGGAATGGCAATCTGTCGAGGGAATCAAAAGGAAGCACAGAAGACCTACCTTGCATCATTGAAGAACCAAGAAGAAGAGGTAGAAGAAACGGAAGTCTGGATCGATCCAACGGAGCCGATAGAGGACATAGAAACCTTGCCCATAGCAGAAGACAAGGCGATCCAAATATCATAGGAGCCAGAACTAGAGTTAAAAGAGAAAATACTGAAAGTCCTAATAGAGGAGGAAAAAACATTCGCTTGGAAACCAGAGAACCTTGTAGGAGTTCCCGAGGTAATAACTAAACATGTCTGAATATTTACCCTAATGCTAACCCAGTGGCGCAAAAAAAAAGAAGACGTACCCCCGACAGATAAAAGGCTATAGAAAAAGAAATAGCCGAACTGTTGAAAGCAAAGCACATCAAACCAGTCCAATCCACCGAATGGCAAGCCAACGTGGTGTTAGTCAAAAAGCCTAACGGGTATTACCGGATGTGTGTGGATTTCACCGATCTAAATAAAGCATGCCCGAAGGATTGCTACCCCTTGCCTGCCATAAATCAGCTGTTGGACGCAACAACAGGGCACAATATTTATTCAGTCCTAGACGCGAAGGCCGGGTACCATCAGATAGATATAGACCCAAAGGATGGGATTAAAACTTCGTTCATAACACATAAAGGTACATACTGTTATACCAAAATGCCCTTTGGTTTGAAAAATGCAGGTGCCACATACCAAAGACTGGTGAATGAGATGTTCAAGAATCAGATAGGAGATATCATAGAAGTTTATGTAGATGACATGGTCATCAAGAGCAAAGACAGAGAAAAACACCCATAACACATCCGTGGGATTTTCCATATATTATAGAAGTACAAGCTGAAACTGAACCCAGAAAATGTATATTCGGAGTAAAAGGGGGTAAGTTCCTTGGTTTTTTAGTATCTTACAGGGGCATAGAGGCAAATCCTGCAAAGATAGAAGCAATTTTAAGGATGAGCCCACCCAAAAATTTGAATGAAGTGAAAAAACTCAACAGACGAATCAACGCCTTGGGGAGATTCATCTTCTTTTCGGCCAAGAGGTGCCTTCCGTTCTACAAAGCAATAAAAAAGAAGCCAGGGTTCTCGTGGAGTCAAGAATTTCAGAAAGCTTTTGAAGACCTCAAAAACCTCCTGGGGTCAACCCCACTCCTCAGCCAACCAAGGGAAGGCGAAATGCTATTCATATACTTAGACGCGATAGACTAAGAAGTGGGAGCAGCGTTAGTTAGAGAAGAAACACAACAATTCCCGGTATACTACGTAAAATGGGTCTTAAAAGACGCCGAAACTAGATATCCTTGGATATAGAAGATAGCTCTAGCATTGCTATTTGCATCCGAAGGCTGCGCCTTTACTTCCAAGGACACACAATAAAGGTACGTACTAATCTACCTCTGAAAAAAGTTTTGCAGAGGCCAGATACATTTGGGAGACTAGCCGAGTGGACAATGCGGCTTGGGGAGTTCGATATCTATTACGAATCGAGGAAGGCACTCAAAGCTCAGGTGCTAGCAGACTTCATTGTAGAATTTGTCGAGTTGGAAGAAACACCAGCTGTTCAGGAAGACCAATGGGAAGTATACGTAGATGGTGCCTTGTCCATAGAAGGAGTCGAGATAGGAATAGACATCAGAGGACCAAGTAAGTTTAGATTCTGATATTCAGTCAAGTTAATTTTTCAGTAACTAACAATGTTGAAGAATACGAAGCGTTAATCAAAGGTCTGGAACTGATTAGAGAATTAGGCCCGGACCGGGTAGTAATAAAAAGCAATTCAAAGCTAGTGACAGGTCAGGTGACAATAGCATATCGAACTAAGGATCTAGGATTAGAACAATATCTAACCCAGACCCAGAAGCTTATAGGAGAACTGGAACAGAAAGAAACTCTATGGAAGATGATCAACATACCTAGAGAAGAGAACGTGGAAGCAGACAAATTAGCAAAAGCAGCAGCCCACCCCAACGAGTGGCAATCCTTGAATTGTCCATTCGAAGTACAAGAACAAGTAATGAATTTAGAAGAAGTATCTTTATTAGTCGAAGACAATGAAATAGATTGGCGGGCCCCCATAAAATAATACCTACGAATCGGAATGCTACTAAAAGATAAGGAGGAAGCAGCAAAACTTACAAAGAAATCTACCAGGTATGCTTTAGTAGGTAACGAATTATTTTGTAGTTATTTTACGCAGCCGTAGTTGAAATGCATCTCAAAGAAAGAGGGAGAATACATCTTAAGAGAAATGCATGAAGGAATCTGCGCAGCACACCAAGGAGCATCCACCATAGCCAGACAAGCCAGACTAGCCGGATACTTTTGGGACGGTATGAAGGAAGATGCTAAGGGATACACGAAGACATGTTCACAATGTCAAATCAATGTGCCAAAGAGTCACTTGCATCCAATTGAGTAGATACCAATCTATACCGTATGGCCATTCAGTACATAGGGTGTGGACTTGGTAGGACCAATGCCTGAAGCAAGCAGAAAAAGAAAGTGGATTATCATAGCGGTTGATCACTTCACTAAATGGATAGAAGTGGAACCACTTTCCACCATAACCCCAAAAAAGGTAATAGCATTCATTGAAAATCAAATTATCATGCGGTTTGGTATCCCAAGCAAGATTGTTTCGGATAACGGTACCTAGTTCACAAGTGAGAAGTTTCAGGAATTTTGCAAAAACTTCAAGATAGAACACAAATGCTCTTCAGTAGCACATCCAAAAAGCAACGGACAGACCAAAGTATCTAACAGGACCATCGAAGACGGGCTGAGGAAAAGGCTATCCAAATACAAAGGGGTATGGCTGGATCACTTAAATCAAGTACTATGGGCATATAGGTCTACACCGAGAACAACATTAGGAAAAAGTCCTTATACACTAACTTCTGGAGCGGAGACAATGATCCCAGTCGAAATAGGATCGCCCAGCGAAAGAGTTTTGCATAATTCAACAGAGGAAAATGAGTTCAGTCTAGAGAAGAATTTGGATTCGCTCGAAGAAAAGAGAGAAAAAGCATACATATTGATGGCAGCATACAAAAGAAGAATCGTTCGATACCATGACAAAAAATTCAAGAATGTTCGGTTCGAAGAAGGAGATCTGGTGCTAAAAGACACAAACGCCTCGCAAAGTTCTAAAGAAAAAGGGAAGATGGGCTCTAACTGGGAAGGACCCTACCGAATCAAGAAAATAACCGGGCCTGCCACCTACAAGCTTTGCCAGATGGATGGACGAGAGATCCCCAGAACTTGGAATGGAAGAAACTTAAGAAAATTATTTTCTGAGCAATAAAGTAAACTGCTATACTCTTTTCCTAACCCAACGGTTTTATCCCATAAAAAGCAGGGTTTTTCCCGGGCAGATTTTTAACGAGGTAGCCAGTTAGCTCGTATATTTCCCCCAACAGTGGGCAGTGAATATATCCAATAATAACTTATAAAGAACTCAGCCTCAAAGATGTTCTGATGGACAATAACCTGAACCTAGGGTAAAAAAGTTGACCTCATTAAAATTTTATTCTGACCTTAATAAAGGCAAATAAAAGACACAGAACCAAAAGTTGGTTAAAATCGGCAAAAAGTCAGACCTAGTGTCAAATAGTTGACTTATTAAAATTTTATTCTGACCTTAATAAAGGAAAATAAAAGACACAGAACTAAAAAGTTGGTTAAATCGATAAAAAGTCGAACCTAGTGTCAAATAGTTGACCTCATTAAAATTTTATTTTGACCTTAATAAAGGCAAATAAATGACACAAAACCAAAAAGTTGGTTAAAATCGACAATAAAGCCGGACAATAGTTGACATCATTAAAATTTTATTCTGACCTTAATAAAGGCAAATAAAAGACACAGAACCAAAAGTTGGTTAAAATTGACAAAAAGCTGGACTTAGTGTCAAATAGTTGACTTCATTAAAATTTTATTCTCACCTTAATAAAGGCAAATAAAATACACAAAACCAACAAGTTGGTTAAGATAAGTCGACAAAAAGCCGGGCCTAGTTCAAAAAGTTGACCTCAACAGTATTTTATTTTAACCTTAACGAAGGCAAATAAGATCAAAAAGTTGGGTGAAATCGGGCAAAGTCCCGAACCCAGAGCCAAACAGTTGGCTACATCCAATTTCATTTGGCCTTAATTAGGAGCAAGGGCTAGAAAAATAGACTATACGAGGTCCCGAGCCCAGAGCCAAAAGGTTGGCTATATATTTAATTCTATTTTGACCTCAGCAGAGGCAAGCAAAAGAGAAACACCAAAAAATGGATAAGATTACAATAGCAACGAGCCATGCCTAGTGGGCTGTTTCATTTCTACGATAAACATAGACAAGTCAAAAGGCGGTTTAAAAATATAAGATAAATTCAAATTAAAAAATTAAAAAGCCGAATTAGAAGCAGCAACATTAATTATCTCTTCCTCCCCTTCAACAGTAGTATCTGATAGCCTGGCTTCGTCCCCCTCCGGAGCTGGGGAAGGAGTACCCATGATCTCCTCTGGAGTCCGAGCCTTCCCCTCCTGATAAGCCTTCAGCTCATCCAAAGTCAGAAATTCAATCGAGGTAAAAGCCTCGTTAGGATGTCGGGCGGCATACTCTCGTGAATTTTTTCGCTATACAAGCGGGCATATTGAACGTACATGGTCGTTGCCTCCTCCAGCTTGGCTTCCACAGTCGCTTCCTTCGACTGAAGCAGGGCATCCGAGGTAGCCTTCATCTCGGCAAGGGCTGCCACAAGGGTTGCTTTCTTGGCCTTCAGCTCGACTACTTCTCTGGCTAGGTCCCTCTCAAGCTCTTCCAGGCGGAAAGATAACTCCTTCACTTGCTCTTTCAACTCTTGCCTCTGAGCATCTTGTCGCTCCTCGTGAGCTTACGGATGCTCCATCCACTCAGAGATGGCAGATAAATAAGGTAGCACCTGCAAGGCAACACAGTTATCAGATTATAAACTATGTATAAAAATATACATGTAAAAATGTACTTACAGAAAAAGCAGCCTTGAACACTGCATCAGAAAGGGTTGTATAAGGAGCTGACTCCAATCACTTCCATTCAAAAGGAAGTAAGACCATGCCCCTCAGCTCGTCCAGGACGGGTTGATCAGTAATCCGGGCCATATCACCAACCTTCTCAGCAAAAAGGTCACTTAAGGATGGGGGATCACCCTAAGAAGGAAGATCCTAAGAAACAAAAGGAATCAAATCTAACATTAAGCAGTGCAAAATAAAAAAGACATACCTAGCCCAGACGACTTCTCTTCGGAGGACCAGTTGGTTTGGTAGCCGCAGGCGAAGAAGAGCTTGGTAATAAAGGCGGTAGATCCGCATGGGTAATTCCTCAGTAGCTGGGAGACTCTGTCGCGAATTTCGGTGCTTCAGGTTCTTTTGCTTAGAAATAACTTCTTGGCACAAAAGAGCTTGTTGAGCACGGGAAGACATGGTAAGATAAGCTGAGAAAAAGTAAGAATAACAATGGGTCAGTACCTTTTGTCATATGAATAATGGGAAAAACCACATAAACTTTTTGTTCCTCCCGATCATAACGACCTAGGGGGAGGCGATAGTCGAACGCATGAATAACCTCCTTAAAACTCCAATTGCAGCGGGGAACTGGTAGGTCATCGGTGGTAGTTGAAAACTACTTACCGAACTTCTCAACTAAAAGGCAGTGTACCCTATCACGGTCAAGTAATAAATCTGGTCTCTAAGTCCAGTTATCGATCCCACAGGGAAAATACCAACAAGAACCAAACTACCAGGCTTCCTAATGTGTTTGAGCGAACAAATAAAGTGATTTAAAACTTAAAATTAAATCTAAACTACTCTAAATTAAATTAACTTAATGATCCACATTTAATCTTTATCTGTCCCAAATTCGAAATTCACAATGCAGGCGGCTTGTCTGATCTATGAATATTAATGAGGATGGCTTTATTTAATCAAATAAGGGTCAAAATATGCAAAAATTACTAAACCCTAATTGTGCAATTACAAACAAACAAAATCTCGCGACTCTAGGTCCTATGATGCTTCCTAGCCGTATTTTCTTGTTTAGAGGCGGTCTAGCTCTAGATATCAGAAAATAAGTATTTGTATGTTCCACAGAGTTGTCAGTTCCAATGGTCACCTAGGGTTTAATCTAGGTAGGGTTACAGATATGAAATCGGTGAAATAAGGACTTTGTAAGACTAGATCAATCGTAAAATCAAACACAAATATTAGAAATAATAATTAACATGCAAATACAAAAACCTAATTTGAAAAAATAAAGATGGAACGATATAATGGAATCAATCAACGAAAACAAGTTGTAATCTCACATCAAATTAAAGAGAAAAGAGAAAAGTGAACTTATGCCCTTTTCTAGTTAACCAGATCTTATCGGTGTGAAATCAATAAGGGGAACCGCGCTATAGAAAGATCAAATCTCGAAGACAATCAATCGTAAACAGGGAAGATTCGTTGTATAACTCACATATCAACCTTTATTGTAGAAATCAAACTCAAGATACAAACCCCTGAACTTCGTCAAGTTCTCGGTGCAAGAAGGAATGAAAGATAAGTCTAAAAATACCCTAAAACAATCCTTAAATAGTGTAGCAAAAGTCGTGTAATCAGAATAAAATTCGTTCTAAAAGAAACAAAAAAAATTCCAAGTTATAAGTGCCAAAGTGCCGCGCTGGATGCTGGCGCGCCACGCTGGAATGCGCCGCGCTGGTGCACTGGCCTCCCTTACACCCAACACGCCACGCTGGCTTCTGGCGTACCGCGCTGGACCATCTTTTCTCAAATTGTACTCCTTGTAACTACAGCGCGCCGTGCTGGACCCTTTTTCAAATTGCACTCAGCTTCAACCTCCAAATTTCAATTCTTCATCTCTTTTGCATCCAAACTCTGATTTTTGTGATCTTGGACCCGATGGAAAGCTCGTAGCACGATCTCTAGATCTTCTCTTGAAGCTCACTATGAAATCTACCTCCAAATGCCTTGAAAACCAGTCCAAAGATCCTTAGTTCTTCTCGCTCCAAAGTCGGATTCTAACTCCCCATTTCTTCTTTCCCTTATTGCGACTTACAATCCCTACACTTTCAACTCAAGAAATCAGTCAAATTACACATGTCCTCGGTCTCATCGACCTTGAGCCAAAGCCAAAGCAGAAAAATAACTAAAACACAGAAAAACTAACCAAATTGAACACAAAACCAAAACACATGGAAATACGGGAAATGCATTAAATGCAACACATAAATACCAAATATTAGCCAAATCATTAATCAATATGGTTTCATAATGCCTAAAATATAAGGTCGAAACCAACCTTATCAAGTACCCTACACTTAGAACTTTGCTTGTTCTCAAGCAAAATACTCAAAACTCAAAATTAAGCAGCCAGTTTTCACTTGAAAATCCAACTAGAAATTAACCATGCAAATTCACCAATTCCAAACATGTAGAAGCAATTCGCACAATAACAATAACCACCTACAGCCAACAAACATAAGTACTACTATTCCACATGCTTCAAATAATCAAATGAAGAGGAACGGTGAGAGTTTACACAATTGTTTTTAATTTCTTCAAAGATTTCACTCAAAAATACGCTCATATTTATTCAAGGTGAGAAATAAGACACACATAATCAAACAAAGAACGCATCACATAGCGAACTAATGGCAATCTCGGTACAGCCATTGACACTAAGGAGCAAAATCAGAGAACCTAGTGGGCTTGTAACGTTTTGAGGTTAGGATAAGGTATGGCGGAAGTCATTTAGGTATACAACTCCTTCAATTACACTGAAAACTAAGAATAGCAAATTCTGAGCATACAGAATAAAATGAAATAGAAACTACATCACTAGTTTGAATAACATACAAGCAACTTGATTTGAAACAATGTGATGGAAAGAATGTAGGAAAGGAATATCATCACAGATATGTACAAAAACATAGTTCGGGAATAAATGGAGGAACCCGAATTAAAAAAAATCAGACAGAGAAAAAATGTGGAATACAATTCCATTTGAACGCATTAGAACAAGTTCATGAATTATGTATCATTAATAACCCAGAAAAGATGTTTCACGAATCAAATAATTGGAACCCACCCTACACTTATTTATAAAAGATATCAAAGATTGAGAGAAGAAGAAATGGAGAATTCTGAATCACATATAAGATCACAAAGACAAAACATACTGAGAATAAAAGTTCCTTAATATTCGAGGAAAAGAGTTAAACAAGTTAATATTTAGAACCCCGAAAAGCACATGGAATTCTTTAATTGGAACCCACCTCCAGAAACACAAACAGATCAAGTTGCTTATTATTTGAACAGACCAAGATAACAATTACTCATTTCTTTTTTTTAAATATATATATATACTGAGCAATTTCGACAAATAATAGTAACAACCCAGAATTACTAGACTTGAAGTGCGAAATCAGTTATTCAATATAAAATAAAGGAGAGGATGGTCGAAAGGAAATCAAAGTGAAGGAGAATTGGCTTATAGCTTTAAGGCATTTTACCTTGTAATGTGGCTTTGAAAAGAATAGGTTATAGCTCAAATTAGAGTTCTAGGGGTTAAGTTATTGCGTTGGGTTAAAACAAGTTTAAGTGAAAAGAATTGTGAAATGCGTGTGTGAACGTGTGGCAAATCCTAAGGGTCTCCACATACTAAGCTCTACTTATGTTAAGTGCGAGACTACACCGAGTTCTATGATCTAGCATTCAAAGTTTGATTATCTCTCAAAATAAGAATAGAACTGAAGTGAAATGGTCCTTTTAGGCTAAAACATCCTCACATTTAAGTACAAGAGAGTTTAATTGTGTTTGTAGTTGCTTTTACTCTTTCGTTGTTCCTAATCACTATCTTAGTTCAAGCATGGAAACAACAGTAAATGATCAAACCACTACAGATAACTACCCTTATTTGTTTCATGCAAAAACATTGTTCAAAATTTAGCTCACGATCACAAACATGCTAATTCCCAACATACTTAATCCAGAATTTCAAGTTATCAATTTTGAAAACAAACAACGAAGCTCAAATTTGGAGATAGCTAAACAATCATAAAACCCTAAATTAGAATAATTCAGCCAAAATTTCATCATTCACACAATATGCTAAACATGAAAATTAAAATCACATAAAATAAAGAAAAGCAAAATTAGAAAAATCAAAATTATTATAAATCAACAAAATCCAATAGTCAGCACTCCACGTATGTTTCGCAGAAATAAAGTATATAAATATAAAAGGGAGAATTCCCTTTTCCCACCCCACACTTACAATGCACTTACTCCTGAAAATGCAATGGAATATGTACCAAAGTGCGGAAAAGAAAAGGAGAGGAATACAGAATACCTTATGACACACTTCTAAAATATATCAAAAATACAAAACAAAACGTAAAAGTAAAAAGAAAATCAAATATTCAAAGGTATATGGAATACCTTATGCTGTGTTTATAGTCGGAAGATCTCAACTTTTTCTGATGTCTGTTTTACCAAAAATCAAAGAGGAAGCACCTATTCTTGCGCTTTTTCCTTCGTGTTTTTTGCTTCCTTTTCCTATTAACTTCTTCACCTTGTGCACTTGGTAAAACAACAATTTTTAGTTCCAAAGGCACTGTTAAGGATGCCTCGGGCGCCGATTTAACCTTTTCTTCGAGCTTGTCAAACTTACCTTCTTCTTCATCCTTATTCACTCCAGCTGCTTCCATACTTCTGTTTTGAGACTATCTTCTATTCTGATGTATAAGTCACTGTATAATTTCTTATCATCAAAAACATCAGTAGGAAATAAAGAGGATACAAAATTATAATTTTCAAAATCTAATAAAGCATTCATCGAATTATACACATAAAAAATTACCTCTTTATCGTGCAGCCAAAATATTACCTTACCTTTATGAACATCAATTAATGTTCTTTCCGTTGTAAGAAACGGTCTTCCAAGCAACATCGACATTGCGGAATCTCCTTCCATATCTAACACCACAAAATCAGCTGGAAAAATAAATTTATTTAACTTTACCAAACATTTTCCAAAACTCCATGTGGCTTTACAACTGATCCATTCACAAGCTGTAACATTATCGTGGTGGGTTTTGCGGTTTCCAACCCAAGCTTCTTAAACATCGATAGGGGCATTATATTAATGTTGGCTCCTAAATCGCATAGATCATTTGAAATCTCCAAAGTCCCTATTTGACATGGGATCATGAAACTTCCCTTATCTTTCAACTTTGGAGGAAGCTTATTCTTTATTAGAGCTGAACTTTTAGCTATCAACGCCACCACTTTTTCTCCTTCTAACTTTTCCTTACCTACAAATAACTCATTGAAAAATTTAGCATATTTGGGCTTCTCACGGAGAGCCTCAAGTAATGGTAAATTAATTTTTAGCTTCCTAAATATTTCAAGAAATTTAGAATCCTTTTGATCAAGATGGGGTTTCCTAACCCCGTTGAGGAAAAGGTAGTTTAGGCATATAAACCCGAATTGGATCAGAAGTACTCTCTTTATTCAATATGTTAGAAGAATTTTTAGAAATTGGGTTAGTGTTGCTTACCTCTCCCGACCCCACACTTACCTGTTTTGATGGAGGTTGACCCTTAGCCTCAGATTCTTCCTCCTCTATCTTGTTTACACTCACAACAGAGATTGAGTGGGCTATCTCCCTATGGTGTCGATTAGGTTTCTATTCGGTAGTACTAGAAAGACTACCGAAAGGCCTCTCTTGCCTTTCCCTACTCATCTGAGCCACCTGATTACCTAGATCTCTGTAATATACCTCATTATCTGCAAGTCTAGATGATGTCTTCTCAAGCTTAGTCGTGGTATCCGTAAGCTTGGATGAAATTTCTTTTAACAAAGACATAACTCCATCATCTTGTCTCGTAGGCAGCACAGGCAACGCTAATGATTGATTATATTGGAGTGCGAGTGCCTTACCTAACCCTTGATTTTGGTGCTT
>CAOJCR015368426.1:0-11290 GCA_948330485.1 Euphorbia neoarborescens
TATTCAAAAATTAACTCTTAAAATCTTAATCTCTTCACCCATTTATCATTCAACTCAAAATATTACTCGTATAAATTTTCGTTAGTTCATCGATTTCGAACCACAACTTACAATTAAAAATTTCTCACACCACACCAATCCCTTATTATCTTTCAAGCACTATCAAATTACTTTTAATATTTAGTTAAATCGATTCATCATTTCTATATTCAACATTAAAAACTATAAAATTTATCAAACATCTTGATTTAGCGCTAAAAATCCTTCAACAAAAATTCCGAAATTCAAACTCCTAATCCTCAATCAACCTCACTTATTAATATATAAATAAAAAATTTGTAACTCTCTGGTCGAGATGTTACACAACATGATCAAATTTAGGTGTTAGGCTTCTCAAAATTTTACACACAACAAATTCAACACTTAAATCTTCACCATACGATTTCATATGATCAGCAATTCCAGACACTATATATAAAAAAATCTTGCATAGGCTCTTTTTATTTCATAGCCAATGTCTCAAAATCACGACGAAGTGTTTGTAACCTTACCGTGATTACCCTTTTATCACCCGAATACTCTTGTCTTAGAATCTGTCATGCTTCATTGGATGTGTTTGCTGTTGCAATTCGTGGGAAAATTTCTTCATCTAGAGATTGTTGAATCAGAAATAGGGCCTTCGCATCTCGCTTGCGAGTTTCTCAGAGTCGTTGATTTGGCTCATCTGGTTTTGGGTCTTCAAACCCATTTTCAACATTGTACTATAACTGTTGGGACTTGAACATGGTCTTCATTTTTAAACTCCAGAATGATAATTTTGCTCTTTTAAGATGGGAAGAGGAGTCTGAGATGCTGATATTGCTCCATTGACTACCATGGCTTGAAGTATCCTCGTTAAGGGAATCGAAACTTGGTACTTCCTTTGTTTGTTCCTTGAAAGCTATGATACCACAATTGTTGGAACAGAGTAAGAAATTGAGATAAGCAACCACTGCTGTGTATTTATTTTGTCAAAAACTCACAATACATGGACTCTTTATACAAAACAAAAAAAAAACATAACAGAACAAAAATAGAATTTAGAACTTCAATCCCATTAACCAAAGAAAATTGAAAAACATATCTTTTAACTCAATTAAAACTCCTTATTGTGCCATTAACAGTAACTGATTGTAAATCATTCAATTATATATATATATATATATATATATATATATATATATATACACACACACACACACACACACACACACACACACACACACCCCCATAGAGAGAAATTATTAGATATGGCAGGTCCACCACGTGTCAATACACCCTAACCAATAAAAACTTAAAAATTTGGAGAAATTATTAGATGAAACATTTTAAGGTGTGCCAGACATATCACGTCAGCGTGGTGTGTCTACACACATTCAAGGTGTGGGTCCCACACATATTGTTGTGGGGGCTATAAAAAAAATATGGCCCCACACCTTGGATGTGTCTTGGCACACCACGCTGACTTGGTGCGCCTCCATAAAATTTCTCTTATTAGATATGTCAGGTTCACCAAGTGTCAATACATTCTAACCAATATAATTTTACCATATCATCTCAATAAATACATGTGTATTGAATTGAAGTTAAGTATCAAGTTTTTATTGGTTGGGTGCATTGACACGTGGTGGACCTTACATATTTAATAATTTCTCAAAAACTTGTACTTAACTCTAATTCAATACACATGTATTTATTGAAATAAGATAATAAAATTATATTAGTTAGGTTGTATTGACACGTGATGGACCTGATATATCTAATAATTTCTCAGGGATAGAAGCACGAAAAGATCTCCAGTGGATCGGAGTACCACATGGCGGTGCTCCCAGTCCACTAAAGAAATTCTCCAGAGACACATACATGGTAGTGGTTACAAATGATGCATATACACGTTCACCATGCATAAGAAAAAGGGGAGGGAGAGAATTAAATCGCGTCATCACACTCTCTTCTCATATTGGCCGACATGTTCACGAAGCACCAACGAATACTGCATATTATTAATTTCTTAGAATTTTTTTTCAATTACATGATGAGTCAGAACCAAGGAATCATCAAGAGATGCAACTTCTACACTAGATTCCTTCATTTTATTTATTTATTTATGATATATTAATTAATAACAAACTATTCTACATAATTATATTTATTATTAATTGCCCTTTCCCATCTCCCTAAGGCCGGTTGGCTGTATAATTCGCCCACTATCAATAATTATTTGTAGTTAGGAGCATTTTGCCAATCAATTTGATTTACAGAATATAATCCATCTTCCTGATTCATTATTTTGCTGTATATAAACAGAAACAAATTAACTAACGAATATATTTCTACTTTCACTTCCACACATGTCAGTTGAGATATTTGTAATTAAAATCCATTAAGGTTTACTTTTTACTTTACTTTAAATCATATATTCCAATAATTAAGTGATTTATCATTTTTTTTAGTACTAGTAGGTCTCTCTCTCTCTCTCTCTTTTTTTTTTTAAAAAAAAAAAAAAAAACTAAAACTGTTTTGAAGAATAAATTTTATAAGTTTTCAAAGTTTCAGATTTAAAAGCATACTAAACACATAGTTAGTTTGTGTTTGTCTTAATTTACGCTATCATTTAATTTAATTATTATTATTATTAAAGCTATTTTAATTTAGAATGATCCAGCGTAATTTTTTAATTTTAATAGTTTTATTACAATATCTCTAATGAGGACTCTTTCAAAGAGTTCTTAAACAAAAAATCTCTTTTAGAAACCCTAATTTTTCATTGGAGGACCTTCAAGATTTGCAAAAGTTCTCTACTTGAGGACTTAAAAAAGGCGATTCTTCAAAAAAGTAATCAATTTTTTTTAAGATTTTTTTCTTTTAAATTAGAAAAAGAAACGTAAATCATTTTTTGAAGATTTTTTGGAATAGCCTTTCCAACGTAGGAGAAAAGTAGAAAATTGAATAGAGTATATAAAATGTATATAAAGTAAATTGAAAGATTCAGGAGTAGTTTTTCAATTGTAAATATTTTCATCATAATATCTGAATGTTTTTAGGGGTAATGCAAATTGTTAACGTTATCATTTAATTCAAAGATATAATGTATGCTATTTTCTTTATAGTTGATGTCCGTTATGATAAAATTTTGATGATAACACATGTAATTTTGGACTATAATTTATTTCCATAGAAGATGTTTTTTTTTTTTTTTTTGGAAGATGTTTAAAAGGGTGAAATCTTAGGATAAAAAGTTAATAGACATTTATAGGTAGAATTTTTCCTTGAAAAGTCGAATGTGTAGTCAATTTTATGAACAATTTTATATGGCATCAGCCATGAAGATGAGACCAATAAGCAAGTGACACGAACGTGGAAATGAATCGGATAAACTCTACAGAACTCCACGTCAGCAATTAGATGCTACAATATTCATATTCACCAAATAACAACATATACAATCGCGAATTATCATTAAACTCCATTTTATCACCTATACTTAATTACACTGATTTCTGGTTAAGTGAAATATTAAAAAAAAAAAAAAGGCTAGTGAGTAGCCTTAAAGAGAAATTGTTTGATTGTAAATTATTTTGTATATATTTTTTTTTATTACATTTAATATTATTTTATAATTTTATTTTTATTTATTTATTTATATTTGTAAATGAATTACCAAAATCATGATTATATTTGACAAATTTTAAATTTTAAGTTTAAAGGAAATAAATTTCCACTTTATCTCTTTTCTAGTTTTTTTTAACGAAACAATTTAGAGTTAAAATCCTCAAAATCTTTTTTATTTATTTTTATAAGGCCATCTTCAATCATCAAACACAAATTTTCACTCTAACTTTATAATTTAACAAGATCTATAGTATTTTCTCTCCAACCATTTACTCTATCTTTCCACTACAAATTAAATATTAATATTTTATTCATCTCCACCAACTACTTTTATTATTATTATACTGATTTCTCTTATTATTTTATTTTTAATAAATTAAATTTAATATATTTATTTACAATAATTTTTATTATTATATATTAATAATATCATTATTTTTATAAATTAATTATATAAATTTTTATAAAAATATCCAATAAAAATTATTTTAAATTAAATTAAATATATAAATTTTATAAATATGTCGAATAAATTTTATATATAATTTTTTTAAAAATATCAGTTAAAATTTTAAAAATATATCCCATTATATACATATATAATAACATTATAATTATAAATTAAATATTAATAAAAATTATTAAAAAAAGATGGAGAGAGCGTGGCACTGTTTATCCAACATAATTTAGAGTATATTTTAGAGTGGGATTGGCCAAATCCCACTCTAAAAAATAGAGTACCAGCCCCCGGGGAGTGAGGTTAGAGATACTTTAAAAGAATTTTATTTATTTCTTTATAGCTTCACCTTTTTAAATTCTCACTCATTTCTTCCTTCAATAGTTTCTACCTCTATATTTAAAACAAAATGGAAATGATTAAATATTAATCAGATTTTTAATTTTAGCCTTCCAGGTATGATTAATTTCACTCTTTTCAACTTTTTTTTACACTTATTTAGATTTTTATATGTATTTTTCTTCCAAATGAAATAATTGAGTATTTTTATTTTTTATTCACCATATTTATTTGTAATGAATTTCACCTAAGGCCCCAAAAATGTCAGAAACGGGCCTGTGAAATATACATATATATGCAATAGAGTTGACCAATGTCCAAAGGAATATCATAAGTGTTTAATGAAATCATATTATTGTAGCATGTGTACAATAGTAAATTTATAACAGGAAGATCGATCGTTTTTGTTGGATGTGAAAATCTTGCAGAGTTTATCTTTGATGATTGATAGTTATCGGGTACCTATATTGCAGTGAAGAAAGGTATTCTTCTTTAAGTTAGTCTTTGTAATAACATTGTTTCTTTGCTCCTAAGAAATGAGGTTTCCAGTTTATCAAATGAAGACTTATTTATAGTTTCTTTACGTAGAGATTGGAAAAATACCTGATGAAGTCAGGTTCTATAATAACTGATGGATATGATCTCATACGACAGCTTGTTTAATAACTTTCTTTGTAAATAAGGTAGTTTTTTTTTTTTTAACATTGTCCATAATATATATTATAACTAATATAAATTTAAGACAAAATTAATTAAATATTTATACTAAAATTATATTACAAACCATTCTTCTACCTTAAAAATAAAAATTATATTCCTAATAAATCCATTGATGAATCATATTCAAGAGTGATCAGCATCTAAATCGCCGGCCTATAGGAATAGAATTAACTTCTAAATTTAGCCTCCAATAAAATTGAAGCTTCTTTGACATTCTCCAAAAGAGACTAACAATTATTATTATATAAGTATAAATTTTGAAGTGTAAATTATTCTCGTCCATCTAGAACCAAAAAAAAAATATTATTTTTATTTATCTACAGATATTTAATTAAAATTGAATCAATATGCAGAGATGCCACCAAACAGGGCCGAAAGTATTATTCTTAATTATTTATTATAATTACATTACTTAATTTAGTAATATTAATTAACACTGTTAAGTTTAATTTGTATGGACATTTCCTCCTGGAGATGATTTTAAATAATTAAACTAATTAGTATTCAATGTATGTATGCATTAATTTCATAATTGCAACGCAAGTTGTTATTAGTGAATTAGAACAAAAAGTCGCTGTCAAACAAATCATCAGGGGCATTTTTCTTATCCAAACAAATATCTGAATGGAACTTCTTAGCTAGCTTTTTATTTTAATTTCCAAAAATATTATCCAAAATATTTTAATTTTAATTACTTATTATTTCCTCATAGGATTAAACCCATGCAATCCCCACCACCCTTACCACCTCTTATAAATAAGCCCAGCTGAATCTCAAAGTCCACACCCCCACCTCATCAGCTTTCAGTTACAAAAAAACAAAACTCACTTAGACTAAATCAGCTACTTAGTTTAATTAGCTCTGTTGTTCTACTTTTGTTTCTTTTTCTTCTGTATTTATAGTATTAAGAGTTAGTTAGTTAGTTAGTTAGTTAGTTGGTTATATTGGTGAGAATATTAATGGATAGAGTGAGAGATTTGGCATCAACAAGGGCTGCAGTGATATTCACAAAGAGCTCATGTTGCATGTGCCATAGCATAAAGACACTATTTTACGAACTTGGTGCAAGCCCAGCCATTCATGAGCTAGACCGGGACGCCAATGGGAGAGAAATGGAAAGGGCTTTAAGAGCACTGGGTTGCAATCCTTGTGTCCCAGCCGTGTTCATTGGTGGAAAATATGTTGGTTCTGCAAAAGATGTTTTGTCCCTTCATTTGGATGGCTCTTTGAAGCAAATGCTCATTGATGCCAGGGCTATTTGGTTTTAGCTACCACTTCATTACCATAGCTAATTAAATAACCTTCAAATTAAGTATAAGCTATACTTAATTAAGTTTCTCTTCTTCTTAATCTTTTTTTTTTTTCTTTATAAAAAATATGTGTATATAGCTCTAATACTATGTTGAAAACAATGTTGTATTAAGGGCTTTCCTTTTTTATCAGTTCCCTGACTACATTGTATGCAAGAAAAACTATAATACTCTTTCAACCTTTCTTACTTGCTTATGGGCTTTACTTTTTTTTTTTAAACGATTCTTTACTTTATTTTGTATGACATTCAATAATATATGTATCAATATCTCATTAGTCAAATATCATGTCAGCTTAAGCAGTTTTTTTTTTTTTTTATGAACAATTAGCTTAAACTTTTAGGTAAAACGGTTTTGTCCAAATAGATTAGACGATCAACATAAATATGTAATTGAATATGTATCTTTATCATGACAAGTGTGAAGCGAATGGTGAATTCTGAAGTGAATAAAGAATAAATATATCTTATGGAATTTGCTTCAACATGAACTAATAACAATCACAATGCAGAATAAAGTTACCACGGTTATTGCTTCACTTTTTTGTTACCAAGTAATGAGACATATATAATCCCTAATTAAATTGTTCACAAAATAAGATGATACTATTCTTTTGTCTTTTAAAAAAAAATGGTGCAATAATGAGCGGATATAGGCTCAGCTGAGAATAAGAGACATATGCATGGGCATAGTTGATTAATACAAATAAATAAATAATTACAGCATCGAATTAATGCTTATTTTTCTTTTATCTTCTTGTCTTGTCGCCTCATATGCTTTCAATTAAGCATCTTTTTTTTCAGTGGTCATGATTAATTAAGCCTTTTTGAATATATATTTCCTGAGTTTGAGGGCGGGAAAAAAGTTGGCTTTATGCTTAATTCCCTTGTATTCTTCCATATCCAAAATGCCAAAAACTTTTCTCCACTGAATCTTTTTCGCTTAAAAAATTACAAAGAAAATTGTATTCAATTAGCTTGGAACATGTGCATGTACAGAGAGATACTTCTGTGGACGTGGTGCACCCGGCCACTCATATAGTGACATCTGGCGGTGCATCCAGTCCACAGAAGTATTTGGTTGTAACCTTATTTTGATTTATGGGTTTAAAGATGATCAAAATAATTTTTAATTATATTTTTGAAAATAAAAAATGACTTTATTTTAGTCTAGTTGGTGCTTTGACGTGGCTGCCTTTTTTAGTGGAATATACAGAAAAAAGCTTTTAGCTTGTCCGATACGTTTAAGAAAGCATATTCTCAGATTACCATATACGGAAAAGCAAAAAGGAAGCTTTCGGTTTGACCATTCTGCTCAATACCATTTGGGGAAGAAAGATCCTCATCAGATTAGCCTCAGTCTGCCAAATAAAAGCACCGTTGGAAATCCCATGAAGAAGATAAAGATATCCTCTGACAATAAACAAAAAGCTGCTGATCCAATGACTCAGCCACCAACAGCTAGTCTTACATGATCACTATATATAGAGAAAGTCTTCCAAGAAAAAAAATTAACGAAGTATTACAGAGAAAAAAAATCAAAGAACTTGAGCTAACCATTTTTTGTATTCTCTGTAGTCTGAAGAAAGAAATTTTTGAGTGTTTTAAGTGCTAAGCTATAAATCTTTCTTCCATTCAATCTTTCAATATATTGTTATTACTGCTGAAGATAAGCAGTAGCTTAGTTAGCTTGAGAGGAAGATACTCAGTCAGGCTTGTAGACTAAGTTGTAAAGGTTTAGAGTCCTATCTGAAAGGATCCTTAGTATTTTAAACACTCAAGGGACGGTATCTTGAGGACTGAACATAGACAAGTGTGTGCCGAACCAGTATAAACCGCTGAGTATTTCTTTCTAACTCTGAACTCTCTATTTTTAGTCAATACTTACTGAACTCTCATTTTCACTATCCTACTGAAATCTTTAACTGAGCTATTGATAAGTACAGGCTATTGAGTTCAAAAGTTTTAAGTACATCAGCTTCAATCTACTTTTGGAATCAGTTCGAACTGATCAAATTCAGTTCTCTTCATACTGAGCACCAACCATACTGAACCTCTTCATCAATGGTTTAAAGTATCTCCTATATATCTAAAAGTTTTGTACTGAATAAATTTTTATTTTTAAAAGCTCAATTCACCCCCCTTTTGTGCTATTTACAACCTTATATTGGGACTAACATTTGGTATCAGAGCCTAACCTCTATTTTTTAGATTTAAAAATCTTAGAGGACAAATCAATGGGCAATAGCATCAGACACCTTTCCGAAAATGAGACCACTCAGATCCTTCCTGAAGGATTATCCATAACCAGACCGCCTCTGTTCTTGGAATCTAATACATTCTGAAAGAATCGGATGAAGAACTTCATCGAGGTTACTGACATGAATGTCTGGAGGGCGATAGTCAACGGTCCATACGTACCAATGAAGACAACCAGTACTGGGGAGACCATAGAAAAGCCTGATGAAGAGCTAGATGAGTTCGATATGAAAAAGCTAGACTAATGCCATGACTATCAACATCCTTCATTGTGCGCTAGACGCTGCTGAGTACAACAAAATCTCTGGGTGTGAAACAACCCAAGAGATATGGAAGAAACTGGAGGTTACTTACGAAGGTAACAATAAAGTAAAAGAGCACAAGATTAATCAACACATGTGTCAGTACAAACTGTTTGAGATAGAAGAAGGGAAGAAGGTAGCTGTCATGAATGTTAGGTTTACTAATATTGTGAATAAGCTAAAGAGATTGGGAAAGGTGATTTCTGAAAAGGAACAAGTAAAGAAGGTTCTCAGAAGTCTTCCGAATAGCTGGAAGGCTAAGAAGAATGCTATTGAAGAGGTGCATGATCTTATAAAGTACAAATATGACGATCTGATGGGTTCCTTAATGACCCATGAATGCACTATAAAAGCCTTCGTACTGAAGGAGAAGTAGAGTACAAAAGATAGAAATCCATCGTACTGATGGTGGATAATACTGACTCTGAGTTAACCTCGGACGATGAGAATATGGATATGATCACCAGAAAGCTGAGAAGAATACTGAGGAAAGGAGGAAAGTTTCAAAATAAGAAACTTCAAGAAAGAATCATCTTCAAAGTCTATCACATGCCTTGAGTGTCATTAGTCTAGACACATCAGATCCAGTTGTTCCAAGATGACCAAATAAAAGAAAGACAAAAAGAAAGTAATGGTGGCAACTTGTTGTGACATTGATGATTCTTCTGAAGATGAAGAAATAAATGACGTTGCTAACACTTGTTTTATGGCCAAGGACTCAGATACTAACACTGAAGAAGTACAAGGTACTGGAACTGCAAGCACCTCACTCAATATTGAGGTAACTAACCCTTCCTTATCTATTGATGAGCTATCAGTCTCAGTATATGAGATATATGAATGTTTAGAAGCTGCTATGAACAAAATTAAAATGCTGAAAAAGAAGTGTACTGAGTTAGAAATTGAAAATGCCTCTCTAAGCTTAGAAGTAAATCTTCTGTTAGATAATAACTCTTTGCATGATAATACGATAAATCAACTAAGATTGTAAATGAATGAGTTATCAGAGGACAATAAACTTTTGTACGTTAGAATAAAATCAGTAGCAAAAACTGCTTAGTATCACTTGTTAGAAAATCCAATACTGGGTACAAGAGGAGAAATCTCAGTTCCTGGCTAAATAACCATATTGAGTGTGATTACTATCTGAGACCTGGACACGCCTCTAGAGTGTGCAGGATAAGAAATGGTCAGACTAATGAAAGATTAGTCTGGAAACCCAAAGCTAACAATAAAGAACCCAACTTAGTTTGGGTACCTAAAAACAAGTGATTATCTTACAGGTTGGCCTGAGATGCGAAGAGAAGTCAACAATGCGGTACATACACAGCATATGCTCAAGGCACATGACTGGTGATGGTATTCAGTTCATCACCTATACTGAACAGAGAAATAGGAACGTCAGTTTCGATGACAATAAGAAAGAAAAAATTCTTGGGCATGAAGCTATTGGAAGAAGCCCATCTATTGAACATGTTTCCCTAGTCTCTGGTTTGAAGCATAATTTACAGAGTGTAGCTCAACTTTGTGATAAGGGTTATAAAGTTATTTTTGAATCTCATGGATGCATTGTTATTGATTCTGAGATTGAGAAAACCTTCTTATTTACTTCTCGTACTGAAAACATTTTCATGATTGATCTGAGCAAAAGGTTTTCAAATAATTTTTGTTTAGTCTTTAGATAAGAAAACTCATGGCTTTGGCATAGAAGACTGGGTCATGCCAGTATGAACCTTCTATCCAAATTAGCCAAGAAACAACTTGTTGAAAGATTACCTAGTATGAATTTTGATAAAGATCACTTATGTGATGCTTGTCAGTCACGTAAATTGACCCGAAAATCCTTCCAAAGCAAAAATGTTATCTCTACTGAGAGATTACTTGAACTACTGCATTTAGATCTTTTTGATCCAGTTCAGCCAATGAGCTTGGGTAGAGGTGAAAAACGGTTCGGAACCGCCGATTTCGGTTCGGAACCGCCGGTTCACAATTCAAGAAAAGCTTGAACTTGAATCGGCCCGCCCTACAGGGCGGTTCGACGGTTCCGGTTCCGGTTTCGGTCCGGTTCGGAACCATCCGGTTCGGCGGTTCCGGCGGTTCGGGACGGTTCAGGACTTTTTTTTCAAATAAATTTTGAAATTAATATAAACTAAAACAAATATGGTATTAATTAATATTACTTTGGTAATTAATATAAACTAAAACAAATATAATATTAATTTTGAAATTAATATAAACTAAAACAAATGTGGT
>CAOJCR015376621.1:0-10534 GCA_948330485.1 Euphorbia neoarborescens
TCATATGTTGAAGAGTCTATGTTTTAAAGCAGTTAGGTTATTGATATCTAAGTGTGACTCTGAGTGAAGATAATTGATACACAGATTTTATCTTGCTCATAAAATGGGCCATACCTTAGATATAAACGTAAACTGTATTCACCCTTCGGAAGTTTCGAAGACTTTGGATAGACATCACCCATTGCATACACACGCTATAATTGGAAACGGAAAAAAAAAATGTATGCTAATCAATTTAGCATTCAAAGAAACTTAAAAAAAGTAGAAGATTATTTCACGTCTTTAATTTTAGTTATAAGTTATAACAGTACATCCATTGATAACATGGATGACAGACCAGTATGTGATGTACATTAAAGCATTACAGTTTGTGTATATATTGATTGATCAAAGTAATAATTTCAGTACCAGAAAGTTAACTTTTAAGCCTAGTTAAGAGTTCCACTCTTCAAGAGATGGTTACTAATGTTTTTCTTTTTCTGCAAGGCGATATGCATCTAAATGTACCTTGTTAGCATCAGAAATCATATAAAATTGTGACTCAAATTTTGTGTCATATATGCGATTATTAAGCAATGGGACTTGAGGCTTTATTTCAGCTGCATCCTCTAATTTGAACTTGTAACTGCGAAACAAAAAAGGTGAAGAATAAATGAGAATAGAACTAAAATAGTAACATCCAATATACAAGCAGAAATAAATTGAATTCTTACTTTAAAGTCAAAGCTAATGTCTGTTTTCCTGAAGGTAGTTTGTCACGATCTGAAGTAAGTGTCGTAAGTTTAGCATCAATAGGTCTATAGGGAACTCTTATCTGCAAAGTTTTAAATCAGAAAAATGAAGAGATGCATCATTCAAACAGAACCAACCATATACGGACAAATAAATGAAATTTTCATCATCCTCGATTTGAATAATGTTTACTACCTTATTTAAAATAGCAGCCGGAATAAGTTTTTCGGATGCAAGAAGAGCTTCAGCATCAATTCTGGTAGGTGCTTCACTTCCATCGAGGATGACATCCTCCTTATTGACACCAATCCCATGAAACACAATCTTCGCAAAATAAGCTCTGATTAGGGATGCTGTCACTCGGCTCAAATTTATGGAATAACAACAAAAGGCTGCAGAAAGATATAACAAACCAGAACCCAAGGAAGAATGTGATTTATCATACAAAACACTTACTCCCTAATAGATTCAACCCCTAGCAACTTGCTATATTTTATTTGCCATCAATTAAACAAAAAAATACTGGCTCTTCAGTTATATATCAATATAAGAAGAAATTTTTTGCTTTGGTTCCTACTAAAGTTCGCCAAGAAACAGGAACAGAGAAGGTAATTACATTCTGCAATGATAGTTCTATGTATATGACCGCAAACCTTCCAGTTAGAGAGAGATTCATCAACGTCACAAGATGTACCAAACTTCATAAACTACTAATGTAGAATTTCTAAACCACAGTGATGACTGCAGACCCAATACAGCAGCACAGGTACAAAAAATAAAGAATGACATGACCATACAACACACCTGTCAACAACAATACAACAGAACAGGATCAATACAATGAACAGAGTTTCAGGAAAGAAACCAGAACTACAATAAAGGAGAGAAGGTGTCAAAGGTGAGAAAGGAAGAGTGAAAAATACAGAACCATACATGCACAAAGAGAGAGACAAGAAATATCTAAGATACTTATGGAAAATTGACCATAAACATGACTGACCAAACTAATTATTAGATGCATAATGGGATCAAGGTTTTAGTATAAAGTCAATACCTCAAAGTCGACAAGAGTGTTTTCACGACTTCCTATGCCACTTGACCAAAATTGAGCAACAGCCAGTTCCATCGTCTGACCACCAACTACAGGAAATGCAAAGCTTTTGTAAGTGGGAGAAGAAAATGATACAACACTCTCCCACTTGATAGGTCTTTGTAAAGGGCAAATCTGCACGTTGCAAATGTGTCACAACAGGTCTACAGAATCGAATGAGTCTACTAAAACCTCCCACCACATTTTTACCTGAACAGTGTCAACAAAAAATCGTCTAGTGGTATCGAACCCTGATGTCCTCATAGTAGCCTCAACCCAACTAGCACCTTGTGGAACCTCAAGATATCTTCTTTCAGTGTGACCTATTCAAGCAAAACATCAGTGATCACAGTGTCTTATCACGAATAAAATTCAAGACAACTAATTCTCATATTAAATTAATACTGCAGCCACCCAAAGCATCACAAACAAAAGGCAGTTTTAAGTGGTCCCAGAAGGCTTCCTAAGCAGTAAAACACCTAGGTAAGCATCCTAAAAGCCTCACATCTTAAATGCATAAACAGGACAAAATAAGATTGTTTCCTGAGCATATATTATATATTGAACAATGTTTTCCATGTTCTCATAATGTAAATATGAATCATGACGATTCAAAATCTAAATTAATAATGACATTTCTGTGCCTTTTCTTTCAGTTCTTCCTTCTACAAATTTCCTTCACAGAAAATTAAATTCACACTTGCTGCAATAGAAGATAATGAAAAAGACCTGGCTCAAATGACATCCTAGTAAATGAAACAAGTGGAGGCCGATTGTTTATAGCCATAGGTTTTGTTATCGTAACTGGAATCCTGAAAATGGGGCCACGCCATGGTGCTTTGCAATCAAAGCCATAAACTTCATAATAATGTAAGCCATCACTTAGCTTGGTAGGATCAATCACTATGCTGAAAAATTTGAGAAAAAGCATGTTAACAGAAAAGCCATTGCACCTCCAAGCACAAGTATAGAGCTCATGGTAGACACCATCTCTAGACATCAGAAAATAAATCCAAATATTTCTTGCAATATTTGAAAATGTAAACGAAAACATATTGATATGATAAAAATATAGAGGTAATGGACAAATAGTATTGTTCTGTCCCACTAGAACCTTTTCAGGAAGGGAAAAAGAACAAGCTGAACAATGACAGGATCTCAAAACTGAAATGATGACTACAATAAGAGTACAGGAAATAGCATGCATACATCATGTGCAATGTCCATTAAGACACCTATGGTGCGTGCAATAGAAAATGTTTGAACTGGTGCCTAACTAGTGTTGATCCAACAAATAAAAAAAAACTACGGTGTTCTGTTCTCTGGAATATTGATAAGAGCATTAGACAGCCACATGAATTTACAATATGAATATAGATAAGGGAACTTCAAATGGACTGAAAGAAGTGATGTTACTAACTTAAAACTGCGCCCATTATGAGTAACGAGGAGATAATCAGGAGCCATCACAACCGCCTTTTCAGTAGAGTGCAACTCAATGCACTCCTCAAAGGGAACCAATTCTTCCAAGTTACTTGCTCCTTCGTGAAACTTCGGTTCAATTTGTACTGTCCACTGTTAAAAACAATCATAATGCATTATTGATTATTTCTAGCCAAGGTCTAGATTGTAACCCCACTGATGTAGGAAAAAGTTGCATTTCATCACTGATTGACTCTATTTACCATGACAACTATGAATGGCAACTTCAAACATCAAATGCAATACATAATTTACTGTCCGCAAATCCTGGTTGAAGTTTCCTATAGCAGTTTTCATCAGAAGCCTCTACACACTTGTTTAAAAAAAATTGAAAGACAAGGCAAAACTACGTGGAGAATAAGAAAAACTAATCTAATGCATTAGTTTGCAGCAAAGAATAATCAAATGAAAACAAATTATGATAACCTGAAGGTTCTTCAAAGCTTGAATTCTAGTCTTTCAAGGAATCACATATATAAGCTTCAAGTGAAGCTAAGCCAATGCACACATACATATAGATACCATCAGCATCTCAAACCCACACTGCCATCAATACAAATCTCACAATAACTCACCTCTGTTAGTTGTTTGCAAGCACTGGACTCCCTCAAGTAGATGCCTCGTGACATAGGGGCTACAGCCAAGATACAGAATAATAATCATATACTCCCTCCATCCCAAAATAATAGACCACTTTGTGACAATTTTCAATAAATTTGCATTGGAATTGAAAAAAATATTTAGAATCTCAAGTTAAAATAATACAATATGTTGATTATTAGGCACAATAAATAAGGATATCCCAGTGAAAGTAAACTACAACTAATATTTATAAATGGAAATCTCTATTAATTTGGAAAAAACCAAAATGGCAATGCGGTCTATAATTTTGGGATGGAGGGAGTATTTATCATACAGTTATCCAAAAAAAAAATCAAAAGTCTTTCATTGAATAAGCAGGGGACATTCAGTCGGTAACAGCAATGACCACAGTATTCGTAAATTAAAACCTATAAGAAAAATGCAATGAATTTAAGTAAGAAACATTTATTTTCATACATAGGTTGTAAATCAAGACTGCAAGCTTTGCTTTCACAAGACCTTCTAATGTAGGAAGTAAGAACCTATAGTACTCTGAGATTCACTGAACAATATATAATGCATAGGCCAACCCGAAATATACTTACTTGATTTTCCAGATCGATTAACCTTTACTTCATACCAAACACTAGGGATATTCTTGGACTTTTGTATATATTCAAAGGCCCTAACAACATAATGCAACCACATAATTTTATATGTTAAAAATAGTTCAATGTATTTCTCGTCTAACAATTACAATCAAGCAAAGCCTCAATCAGAATATCTTACATGTCAACTTGCATAAGTCCATTTCCTGTGGATAGCTTATCTGCAGGTGATTCACCTACAGGAACACATGTATTCTCAAGAGCCTTTCTTACACTGTATGGGCTCACAGGAAAGCCCTCGGCCTGAAGAGACAATGTATCGTGCCAGACTCGTTAACACATACTGCATCAACTGTGGGAAAAAGACAAACCAAAATTTGCATAGAGAAGAACCTTCATTGCACTAACGAGTAACGCAATTCCACCACAAGCAGATGGAGATGCCATTGATGTTCCATTCATGAGCATTCGCTTTTGGAGAGTCCATGTCGGGACTGGAGCAACAGCCCCACCAGGAGCACTAACAGAGACTCCAAGATCTCCATCAGCTGTTGGACCTCGGCTGGACCTATTATTCCAAATCATCTTAAGCATAAGGAAACTAAACCTAAACTTGAACACTCACTAAGTGCAACTGAGTGTGAACTGAGGAGAAGCCTTCATAATTGAAGTAAGATGGATATTAACATACCAAGTATATTCAAGTCCTTCAGCTGGAGGTTCAACTACAGAATGAGCACCAGCAGCCATTGCAGGGGAAACATATGCACCAACTCCTATAATACTGGAGCTTGTGCCTCCAGGGGCACCAACGGTGCTTAATGCTGGACCACTATTACCAGCACTACTCACAAATATAATGCGGTGCTTATTCACCACCTAACAAGATGCCATTCGTGAAGAATGTTTTACTTTTATCAGGAAAGTAATCAAACCAAAACAAAACAAAACAAAAACAGGGATTTAAGGTTTTAGATTGATACCTCATTGACAAGGTCAACAAAGCGTCCATAATCGGGGAGTAAACTAGGTTCTCCATAACTCATATTAATGAGATCGCATTTGTGCTGCAAAGGAAAAAGTTATATATCAACATTTTGTAACAACTATTTATTTAAAATAAAATTAGAAATTCAATTGAGTTGAGAAAAAAGGCTATTCAAAAGATTCTGGTACACGTTCTTACCGTAAATAACATTTGACAACGATCAGAAATTATAACTTTAAACAGAAGTTCCCTCAACTACACAATTTATTCCAAAAGCGGAATAATTTGACCCACCTCAACAGCAGCAATTAGAGCCCTTGTCAAGCCAGTCCCAGTCTCCATTGAACCCAAACGCGAATCTCCAATTTTGCATGATATCAATTGTGCTCCAGGAGCAACTCCATTCAGCAATGGTTCCTTCAAGCAATTCAGGAATGACAAATACCAAAAAATTTAACTTACTTCTGACGCCCTAAAGACTTGATAAAAAGTTACCACTGACTTAAATGGAAGTACCTTTACATGAAATGCAGTTGCGATACCAGCAACATGAGTGCCATGAGGGGAACTATCAGTTACAATGCTCAAGACATTTCCCTCATCATACACATTGAGGACAAATGAACACGCGTCCAATTTGCTAAACACGCCAAATTTCCTTTCAGTCCTGAAATAATATTAATATGATCATTTGGATATTTATCCAGTTTTCTATGAAATTCATGAAAATATTTGTCCAGGGTTTTTGTTATTCCGAATCATAAAGTTGATAAAACAATCAAGGTATGTAATTTTCAAAGGCCTTCTAAAATACCTGAGCACTGGACTCCTAATTTTGCAAGGTTGAACCAAAAATTTTAACAACAATTTCAACATATGAAAAGAACTACTTTATTGGAACCATAAAAATGTTCGCCTGGCCTAAATGATAACAAACAGAGATATATGTTAAGGGCATAAGACAAACTAAGGCACAAGGGTGCGTACCTTGCCTGAAGGCGAGGGACAAAAGGCGCACAATGAAAAAAGAAAAGCAAACTATGAAGAATAAGAGTTAAAATTAGTTAATATAATCCCTTCTCCTTGAATTCTAATTCGTGATTAGTTTTATTAGGCTTCTAAATGTATCATATATTTATTTTGGATAGGAAATAAAACATGATTAAGCTATTAATGAGGAAATTACATATTTAAAGAAAGAATTCAATACTTTGCCATTAAGTTCTAAGCTTTCCATCTCATCTCTTTCCTTAGTTTTTCCATCACAAAAAAGTCAAGTATATAGTCACATATCAGAGGAAGAGCAGAAAAGCAAAAGCTTCTGCAATTCGTTTTACCAGTTATAATAAATTAATTAGAATGGAGTTGCGAAAAATTTTTATAGGTATTTATGTCTAAATGGTTGATTCAGCCTATAAATTTCCTATTTAGTACTATTCTGTTTTTGCTATTTTGGCAGTATCATGACAGGTTCCCCAATAGTCGTTATTAATAGCTTATATACATCCTAGAGCTGTAATAGCAGGGACATAATAATAAAGATCGTAATTATTCTCTCTCTCTCTCTCTTCAATCCTAAATTCTTAGTTCTTTCTCCTCTATTCTATTATGAGGATTTTAGGGTCAGATTAGGAAGTAATCATGACACTGGTATTAGAGCCAAGCTCCCATCGGACCCAAGTTTTTTCGGCCTAGTATTGTATGGTCAATACCCTTGTCAAGAGTAGCAAATAGAAGGCAGAAAGAGGTAATGGAGGACTTAGATAAAATATTAAAGGAGTTGCAGGTTCAATTTTATGAGAGGTCTGAACTCACAGTGGACAGAATGAAAAGGATGCAGGCTGAGATGGCAGAATTGAAGGAGATGCAGATCTCTAGCATGAAAAGATTTGACTCCATTGAAGCAGCGTTGGCCAAGTTGTCACATTAAAATCCAATCTCAAGAGCCTCAAATTCCCATAATACTAGTTCAAACACCTCCAACCCTCAGAATGCAAATCCAAACCTCCCTAATCATTTTACCCACAAATCCCAACTCACCGAGAAGAGGAATACTTGGTTGTGTACCTTCTAAGCCACAACCAAGAGAGTCCGGTAACACCAAAACTACCTACTTTAACAAATTATTGCCAAAATGTGAGCTGATGGGACTGAAATAGAAGCCTGGGTGAGTAAAAGCTCCAAACACTTCCAACTATTTGAAGTTTTGGAGGAGAAGAAGGTGAACTTGGCAGGTTTATACATGTATGGGAAGGCTGAAAAATGGTTTAAGAACTGGATTCCCATCATCCTGGGATATGTTGGGAAGAACTTTGTAGAGAAGGAGAGAAAAGATTAAGAGATATGGAGGTGACAGAAGTGGTGGAGCAACTGTCTCAACTAAGGCAAACTTCAACTGTTCTCCATTATCAAGGACAGTTTGAAGAACTAAAGTTAAGAATGGAAAAGGAGCACCCTGAGCTGAGTGAAGCCTTCTACACCAAAAGCTTCACAGCAAGCCTTAAGCCTGAAATTAGATCTGCAGTAAGATCCCATAAGCAAAACGAATTCTATGCAGCCATTAAGCAGGCCAAATACCAAGAACATCACATGAAAGATGTATTAGAAGCAGTTAGATCCAAGCCTGCCTATCGTTCCCAAATTCCACCTAAGCCTTGGCCTATTCCTCAAGCCAAAACTTTCAATCCCGTAACCCCTAAACCGGAACCAAGGGCCACCCAACCACAGCAAACACAAAACATATCCACTTTTGGGAAAATATCAAGGGCCTGCTAGAAGGGTGGTGATAGATATGCACCAGGGCATCAATGCAAAAAGCTACTGACAACAACAGCAGTGGCAGAGAAAAAAGAAGTGGAGGAGCAAGAAACAATAATGGAAGAACAAGGGGAAGCAGAGGCAGCATCAGTAGAGGAGCAAGGGGAAACCATGCAAGTATCCATTAATGCCTTGAGTGGGGGACTGATAGACACTACAATGAAGTTGAAAGGTACAATGAATAAGAAACCAATCATGATACTTATAGACAGTGAAAGTACTCATAGTTTTGTAGATTCAAAGTTAGCTAAAGATATAAAACTGCCTCAGGTAGAAGTTAAACCGATGGTCGTTACTATTGCTGGTGGCAGGAATATGTTGGTGAACTATAAATGTAACGATTGTAATTGGTCTATGCAAAATGCTGGATTTAGCTACACCCCAAGGGTATTGAATTTGGGGGACTATGATGTGATTTCAGTAGGCTGAACAAGATCTCATACCCCTGTTACTTTCAATTTCAAGGAAAATAGACTGCTAATACACAAGGAAGGGAGGCAGGTAGAATTAAAGGAAATAAGAGAAGAGATGGCCCTTAAAATGATGTCCTTAAAATCCTTAAATAAATTAGTAACCAAGGGATGGAAGGGGATCACATCCAGGCTATTCTTAATGATAGATGAGTTCAAAAATACTACTTCCCTAAACACAGAAACTAATTCCAATTTTTCCCCAACAAAAACGCTTGTCCCTGAGCCTATACAAGCCCTCCTTGAACAGTTCGACTCCCTGTTCCAAACCCCAACTCAGTTACCACCTCAAAGATATTACGATGACTCCATTCCACTTAAAAATACTACAAACTCAATTAATGTCAGGCCCTATCACTATTCACATCTCCAAAAGGGGGAAATAGAGAGGTTAGTAGAAGAAATGCTAAGGGAGAGAATGATTACGCCAAGCAACAGCCCTTGTTATTCACCTTTCCCACTAGTTAAAAAGAAAGATGGGACATGGACGTTCTATGTTGACTTTTGAGAGTTAAATAAGGGCCTCAGTCAGGGATAAATATCTTATACCAGTAATTCGGGAACTCATTGATGAGTTATATGGGGCAACTATTTTCTCTAAGATTGACCTAAGGGCGGGGTACCATCAAATTAGAATGAGGGAGAGAGAAATTCATAAAATTGCCTTCAGAACACATTCAGGCCATTATGAGTTTGCAGTGATGCCCTTTGGACTCACTAATGCCCCTGCCACATTCCAAGCCCTTATGAATTCCATATCCAAACCCTATCTCAGAAAGTTTGTCCTAGTGTTTTTTTTATGATATACTGATTTTCAGTCCTAGTTTTGGAGCAGCATTTGGTTCATTTAAGGCGGGTTTTTGAACTGTTGAAAGAAAATCAACTCTTTGCTGAAGGTTTAAAGTGTGAATTTGGAGTTGCTAGGGTTGCTTACTTGGGGCATGTAATATCAAGAGGAGTTGCTACTGAACCAGAGAAGATCAAGGCTATGCTAAATTGGCCACTTCCTAAAACACTCAAAGGGTTAAGAGGGTTCTTAAGATTGACGTGTTTCTATTGCTGATTTATCAAAGGATATGGAAAAGTATGGAAACCCCTACAGGAGCTGTTTAAAAAGGAGCATTTTCATTGGAATCCGGAGGCAACTAAGGCTTTCAATTTACTCAAACAATTGATGATTGAGGCTCCAGTCCTAGCCATGCCTAATTTCGGTTACCCTTTTGTGCTTGAATGTGATGCTAGTGGGAAGGGCATTGGTGCGGCACTAATGCAGCAGCGCAGACCCATTTATTACTTATCTACAACATTGTGTCCCGGAAACTAGAAGCTATCAGCTTATGAGAGGGAGCTCTTGGCCATTATTCAAGTTGTTTCCACTTGAAGACATTACTTGGAAGCTAGCCCATTCATCATTAAGACTGACTACCAAAGCATCAAACATTTTTTAAAGCAGCGTCAGCAATTCAGCAGAGGGGAATAACTAAATTGTTGGACCTTGAGTTGAGTATACCATTCAGTACAAGAAGGGCAATGAGAACAAAGCTGCAGATGCTCTATCGAGGTAGGCAGAAGGGCAAGACAGGAAGTCTGTGCAATTTCTTTGGCAATACAAACATGGATGGAAGAAATCTTAGCCTCCTACAAGCAGGACAATGAGGCTCAGCAGTTAATCCAAAAACTTTCAATCCAATCTGCCGCAGGAGAAGCTTGGAACCTCTCAAAGGGGTTACTCTATTACAGGAACTGAATATACATTGGGAAGCAA